>JASDQU010014991.1:55652-68552 GCA_032191745.1 Picea mariana
GATGCAGACCCCACTGCTATTATCGTGACCGCAACAATTCAACCAGAAGAACCAAAAAATCCAAAAGAGGGGGAGCGCCTTTTTTATTCATAGATGTGGGTGACGGGGACCCCACTTCATTTTATTGTTGATAGCAAAATCCAAAAGAACCTCATCTCAAAAGAGGTCATCAAATAGTTGGGATTGTCAACAACACCACACCCGCAGCCATACAACATTGGGTGGCTCCGCCAAGGATGATATCTTTGTGTCAGTCAACAGTGTTGATTGTCATATGACATCCAACCCTTCAAAGATGAGGTATTATGTGATGTTGCCCCACTGGATGTTTGTGATGTCCTCTTGGGCCAACCATATATGTGGATATGCCATGTTGTTTATGAGTCTCAACCCCGTAGTGTCATTGCTACTTTGGGGCTTCATCTCTACTGAATATCAGAGGTAGTTCCAACTATTTTTCCACCTAAACAGTGTCGCAAGGTAGTATCTCATACTGCAAAATTCAGGTTCTTCACAATCTATTCAAAAGGGGAACATAAGGACTCTGCAACCACTACAGCCTCGCCCCAAGCACTTTATATCCAACAGAAGTAGGTCGACAAGGTTGCAGCAATGCGCAAAGATTCCTTTTGCACATAGGCATCTCATGTAGCCAGACTGTTTAAAAAGGTCCAACCCTTCCAACCACATTTTTGTGACAACCTTCAACAAGCTAGGCAGTGCAACTTCTCCAACAAGGGAAGCAACTCATCAAGATGCAAATTCAACAAACGCTTTTCCCTTTCCCCCGGACACTCAATGCAATGTAGACCATTTTTTTCCAAGGAGGGAGGATTGATCTAGGTGGATATCGATGGCCACCCATCTTTTTCAACTGGCTCAAAACAATTTTCTGGCAATTTTGGTAATTTACTATTTTTAGCAGTTTTTAACTTCCAGGGCCATTTTGAGGCCCTAAACAATGTTTTTGGGAAAATGGGGAGCAATATGAAAGTTCCTTCAATATTTCCCCCAAAATGAATCTCCTCTACGATACCTTTCCAATGGGATATCATGCGCCAAAATAGAGATCGTATGAAAAAGTTACGACCCCGGGAAGTTGATGTACTAACTTACCCAAACGAGGCCCACATGACTTTTGGCGCTTCATCTCCTAGGGTTAGGTTTTTGGATGTCTAGGGTTTTTGGCATTCCTGTTTATTGTAAAAGTGCCTTTAGAGCCTCATTGTAATCATCTTCTTGTGAATGAGCACAACCATCACATCTCTTCTCAGAGATAAGTCACCATCATTATGGCGAGTCTTTCACTCTGTATTTTTACAGTCTCTGTACATTTATTTCATTAATAGAAATCTTGTATTATTGTATCTTTGTGTTTATGGTTGCATATTTGATACATTTTTGTTATATTATTGGATATATGTGATATCTCTGTGCATTTATTTATTATATCTCCACTCTCATTTCATGTCGAAAATAATCCGGATCACTCGGGAAACTTTGTCTCCACGCAGGATATGGCTTTAAAGATGTGGATAGATTTAACACCTTTGAAATAATGGGTTCTGGTTATATTGGCGCAAGAAATTAAGAATTTGGGCTATGGATTCGATTTGAGAAAAATGATAGAAACAAATGACTCGGTGACTGAACTTGAGAGGGCAACAGTATTCAGTGAAAAATCATAATATGTGGCGAGGATAAAACAGAAGAAGTAACTCGGAGCACCGTTGCGGATGAATTCAGAGTTAAATTTTAGAAGAAAAATGTTTTGTCTAAATGGCGTGAACAAGAGGCATTGCGGAGTGAATCCATAGGTTTGAAATTTTGTTCTGATTTAGATAGAAAAGGATATGAATAAAGAAAATAGGAAGCACATACGCAAGAAAGGGAAACAATGCATCCAACTACTACAATTAGAATATTTTCATCAAAGCTACAAGACTTTTGCATTAAGTTTCGATCGGAATCAAATTACATACAATAGTTACTGTCTATACTAATTTTTCCAACCAACCTGGCTTACATCAAAAATATCAAATATATAAACGAGGGCATCGCTTGGGCTACCCTACTCTTCTAACTATTATCTCTACAAACTAGGAAACTAATTGTTCTGCATTACAAAACTCTTCGCATGATGTTTTCCAAAAATAGACAACAAATACATCTGGCTACATCATGATTGTTTGTAATCTTCCACAGGGATTCAGTTATCGATCAGGTATCATCATGGGAAATGATGTTTCAATGCTTTCCTTCAACCAAATATCTGGGTGAACAAGTGTTTGTCAGAGTCTCGTTGTCTACTGTAACGACTTTGATTTTCTGTCACGCGCTCATTTGTTGGGGGAAGTGTGAATGGCAAGTGGATGTAGACAGTCACAACCATTATTAAAATGGAAAAATGTTTTGGGCGATGTCTCCTTCAAAATTGTCAAGATTTTCCTTCTATTTGTGAATACATGAATGAAATCGGCTAATCTTGCTTCTTCTGCTCGCTGGAGAGAGCTATGCGGGCTATCTCTTCAGTCGCTCGACCTTCTCTGGAGTGTTTGGCATACCTTTATTTTGAAAACCGATGTGATTTTCACAACTGTAAAATCATATCATGTGCCTCTCTAAGCTATATTTTGATCCATGTAACGTTCCCTTCGCAACCTTGTGTTGTTGATGCTTCTGTGGTCTTTGTCTCCAGTTGTTGTCTCAGCTCCCTGTTTTCTTGGTACAGTTTGATGATGGCTAGATTCACTTGCTTTAGTTGTTGAGATATCTATTGATCATTTGTACCCATGGAATCCATCCTCCTCGTTCTTCTCCAACTTTATCAGCTGGTACCTTCCAAAGGCTCCAGGCGGACGACGCACATAAGTAATTGTTCAATGATCGTTCGTGCGCGTGGCTCATCTGAGATTCGATTTTCCCCAAATTCCTTGTTCTTCCTTGGCATGCCCCTTCTTCGAGGTATATTTTGTTAGGTAGACAGGGCTTCCACTATCCTTCCTTCCTGCGTAGTTCCTCCACTCCAAGTTTTACATGGTGTGATGTCGTCGTTCCCGTGGGTAAAGGAAAAATCCCTTTTTTATCCTTGGGTATGCCTGTTGTGAGTGAGAATGAATCCCAATCACTTTGGGGCTTGGGTCTAGCGATCCTTCCACTACGTGTACCCTTATTCATTTTATGAGAGGTCTCCATGATGCAACCAGTATCTATCTTGCGTGCAATATATCGGGCGGATGCCCAAGATGGAGAATTCGATCGACCTGGGCGTACGAGAAAACTTACAGACATAGCCTGAATCTGATTTTGCAAACAAAATGGGTGTAGAAACTCCGGTATTTATAACAGATCGGGTGGAAGGAAGAATCATGCCAAAGAAAATTGAATTCATGGCGACTATATGTTTCGAATCGAACCACAAATTTTCCATAACACATCCCTACGTGTAAGGTACATGCGATAAGGGTTGCATGGCATATGTGATGTGAACGAAACAATTTTTCATTCCTTCGGCCTTCATGATGAACTGATAATAGTTACAGCAAGTCGATGTGACCTCCATTAACTACTTGATTCAACTTGGGGCACGTAGAGACTAACTTTAACATGATCCGACTTTCTGGAACAACATACCTGTACCATTCATGTATGTTTCGACTCTGACATCCCTTTCCGCTTCCAAGGGCCAACCGACCACTTTCTGACTTCGACCTCTTCATTTCTACATACCTAACTTCATATGTTTTGACACATGGGCTATAAATCGACTAAAAACCATCTCTAATTGAAAGAAAAATGGCGACGCTAACAGCTGGTTCCAACGGGGATGTTATCCTCCCTGTGAGGTAGCAAAGAACAGTAGACCAGGTGACTGACCATTGGGTCTTATTTAGACTCTTCGACACTGCAATATGAAAAACAGGATGAAACCTAAACCTATCATCGTAGTTTCTAAAATACTTAGCATAAAAATCAGGGCCTTCACTTCAGGCTTCAATTTTCTGTTGACCTACTGACTTGACACAAAAATAAAATGATTATTTACAATGAAAAATGACTTAAACAGAATTTATTTCATCAGATAATGTTTGAGGAACATTTCATTTACAGGCCCCTAACCAACGCACTCCCCATTTAGTTCTTCTAGAAAATCAACATTATTTTTGCGATGTGCACCGATTTTGAATGGACCCATCCGCATGTTATCGAACTTTCTGTGCTTTCCTTTGTCCTCATTTCTCGCGTCCCATCTCAACCCTAGATCACCCAACCAAAAATCCTCTGGCTTGGAACGCTTTTCAAAGTATTTCTTCATATTTTCCTGGTGGAGATGTGATCGATTGTGCACTTGTTCCCTCATCTGTTGTGTGCGAACCAACTGATTTATTCTTCTATGTTCGTCATTTCACTCGACCTCCTACTCTTGCAACAGTTTTATGAGGGGCAACCCCAGTGTGGTAGGGAAAATTGTGTCTGTGTCGTATACAATATGGAAAGGTGATGTTTAGATGGACTTCTTGGTGGTAACCCGATCTGCCCACAATGCATAGATAATTTGTTTATGCCGGGCTTTCTTATTGTCTTGCAGGAGCCTTTTGATGATCCAGGTTTTTTATTCGAGGATTCTGCTAACCCGTTTTCTTGTGGGTAGTACATCGTAGAATTCCCCAGGGTTATATTGTAATCCTGACAAAACTTTTCCATCTTCTTAGAATTGAATGTGGTCGTATTGTCTGTTATGATCTTGATGGGGCATCTGAACCTCGAAAATATGTTTTTCCCCAGGAAATGGATGATGACTATGTCGTTAGCTTACTTCGTGGGGATCGATTCTATCCAATTTTTAAAGTAGTCAGTGATTGTGAGTATCCATTTGTGTTGAACCAAGGATGGAGGATTTATTTCCCCTATGAAATCCAAACCCCACTGCATGAACGATGCCTCGACTGAGATCGTCTTTAGTGGCAGGGGCTACACCTTTCTTCTCTCATCGAAAATATGACATTTGTGGCAACTGGAGACTTCTTTGTACATGTCTGTGAATATTGTAGGCCAATAGTAACCCACCCTTAGGATTTTTTGCATGGTGGTTTTCCAGTAATGGTGTCCCCTGCAATCACCCTTGTGAAATTTTGTTGTGGCTCTCTTCGCATCATTCTCCAACAAAAAACTCAGCAACATTCCCCCAGGATCTTTCCAGTAGAGTGAGTTTTCTAGGATGTAGAACTTAACCGATTTAAGATTTAGAAATATGGCCTTAGTATTACTTGTGCCCAGAGAGGCTTGGAGATTCTTCAAAATATAGATGATATATGCATACCACGGTGAATCGACGAACTCCTGGGACACCTGCGCAGTTGTTTCTTCTTGAGGACTCTCTGATAGATCGATGATGAAATTTATTCCTACAACATCACAGTCCGACTACACCATTATCTTTGCAAGGCCCTAACCTTTAATTAGTTTCATAGGCTTGATCTCCAACTCATATTCCAGCATGGCCGCTATCCACTTACCCCTCCTTCCTTCGGGGTCAGGCTAAGTCAGGATATCCTTTACTGAGTTGTTGGGCACATAAGCAATGACGTGGGAATGAAATATGTATGTCTTGAACTCCTTCAAGGCTTTCACTAAATAATATGCTTGTTTTTCCATAATGTCATACCTTAGTGGAGCATCCCACAGCGTCCTGCTGAAATAATCTATAGGCTTCTCGAAGTTTTGTTCTTCTTTCTGTAACAACATGTCGGCAATCATATGCTCTGAGGTGAATGAAAACAAGATGGAATCCTTTGTGAAATCTGGACTGGATAGCACATGTTCTCTAGTCAATGCCACCTTGATATCTTCAAATGACATCTTGGCCTCTGGGTTCCACTTGATTTCATTTCCATTTCTGAGCATGTAGGTGATATGCTTTATAATCTCTGCCAGATTCGAGATGAATCTCCTCAAGAAGTTTACATTTCCCAGGAAGGATTGCACTTCTTTTTAACTGCGCGGAGTGTCGACCTTCAAGATTCCTTCAACCCTATTGGGGTCTATATTAATGCCCTACTTTGAGATAATGTGTCCCAATCGCTTCACTTCTTCCACCCCGAAATATGATTTCTTCGGATTTAGCGATATGTCGAACCTCCTAAATTTCTGGAAAACTTTCTTCATATGTTCGAGGTGTTGCTCATTGGAGGCATAGTATACCATGATTTCATCCAAATAGATCCCAATGAACATGCCCTTTTCATTGGCAAATGCGATTTCCATTGCCCTCTAGAAAGTGGCTCCAACGTTCATCAGGCTGAAGGGCATATTGGTGTAAATGAACGTTCCCCATGGAGTTGTGAAAGTTGTTTTTTATTTGTCATTTGGGTGGACCGTGATCTGATTATACCCTAAAAAGTTGTCCAGCATGGACATCTTTTGGGACCCCACCACATTTTGCAGGATATATTCCATTTTGGGAAGAAGGTAGGGATCCTTGAGGGACACTTTGTTTAAATTTCATAAGTCTACACACAGTCTTATCTCGCCACTCTTCTTCCTTGGGGGAACCAAATTAGCTACCCATTTTGAGAACCGCAAAGAAACGATAATATTAGCATCAAAAAGTTTCTTTACCTCTTTCTCGATCAATGACAGTAACAAGGGGTTTATCCATCTCAGCTTCTGTTTGAAAGGTTTATGATATTCCTTGAGAGGGATAACATGTTGGATCACTTTAATGTCATATACTTTCGAATCATCATAGCTCCATGTGAAAACATCAGGGAACTCCTTCATGAGATTGACGTAGTCTTGCTTGACCTCTGGGCTGAGCGTTTTCGATAATTTGATCATTTTCGGGTTCTCCTCAGTCCCGATGTTGTAGTCTTCCATGTCCTCTTAGTTTGTAGTGATGTTGGTATTTTTATCCACGTCATTTTCATCAAACAACTTTTCCAGCGACACTAACCCCTTCAGAATGATGTTATTCTTCAGTTGTATTATGTCCCTTCGCGCGATCTGGTTCTGTAAAGGGTCATCATTACTGCATGAATCTGCACTCCCATCTTCATCGCAACAACATTCATCATCAATGTTTATGTTAGTGAACTCGTTGCTCATCTGAAGAAATCTTTCTACCTGCTTGTCGTCCTCAAACACCTACCAATATTTGATATTATCAAGCACTGTCGACCTGTGTTTGACTTCAATCTCGTATTTTTTTGGGGGAAAGATGGGGATTTTAAAAACCGAGGTTGAGGTGGCCAACGCATAGACAATCTGATTTTTCTCCCTTGGGATAACATATATGTCATACTTCGAAAATTCCTCAAGGAGGTCCAGCACCAATTTCTTGTATGCTCTTAGCCTAGGGTGCTTTGTCTGATATATAACTTTAACCTGGTTTATGACCAGTTCAGATTCTTCGTGCACTAATATCCTTTTTGCGCATAATTCTTTCAACACCTTCAGGCCCAGAATCAGTGTCTCATACTCGTCCATGTTGTTTGTGCATTCGAACACGAGCTTGTATGAGCACATTTTTGTGCCCATTTCAGGGGGGATTACTCATACGTTGACCCCAACCCCTTCTTTGTTGATCGTGCTATCAAAATTCATGTCCCATATCCCATTTTTCACATGATCCTCCGAGTCGGCGCACTTTTCTACTTTCCGCATGGTTTCCTCATCGAATGTCATGATAGTTTTCGACTCTTCTTCTTCAAAACTCAGGTCATTGTAGAATATATAAGAACCAACCTCAGTGTCGATGGAGTATATGGGATGGTTATTTGGCTTCGTTTTTCTTCTCACCATGTACTTCAACAACACTTCTCTATACAATCGTCTGTCCTAGCCAAATATAGGAATGGTGGCATATGACATGTCCATTTGCAGGGTCCCTTTTAACTTCGCAGCCCACGATCTGGAAAATAGCATGCCAAACTTAGGGGGTATGTATGCCACATCCATGTCCATCACCATGTTCTTCGAAGGAATCTAAGACAATGACACGATCAAGTCTTTGATGAGGCCCAAACACTTGACTTTCCTCGAGTCAAAAGAGAAAAGGTCCTTATAAGGTCTGGTGACGTCCAGACCCAATTCGTCCATGATCACCTTTGGCATGAGGTTGTACGATGCACCTGAATCCATCATGGCGTTATGCAAGGTCATGTCGTGGACCTTTAGACTGACATATAATGGAGGGACGTCCTCAATATTACTTGTCTCTTCAACATGCGGACCAAACAGGATAGCCGGGTGATCATCTTGGAGATTCAAAGTGTTGGGGGTCCCTCCCATTTTCATCATTTTAATAATTTTCACCTGGTATTTACCCTCTATGATAATTTCATTGAAAGGGACATAGATTTTGATTTTATCCATTTCATGCTCAAAGTTAAAGGGAGGACAAACTTTCTCTACCTCTTTTCCACCCGCTTCTCGGCTTGCTTCCGGAGTTTTCTTCGGGTCCTCCTCATTCGACTTTGCCTTCTTTGTCACATCCTTGTTTTTTTTGTCTAGCCTCGGTCAGCTTGTGGAAGGGGTGTCCTCCAGAGGTTTCCTTATGGTATTAGTCTGTTGAGGCTCGGTAGGTGCTTCCTTGCTCCTGAGGTTATATTTCTTCTGAAACTGCATGACGGAATTTTGATAACCCTTTCTGAACTCTTTCGTTTCCTAGGATAGTGCATCATCAGTTTCCCCAATCCATGCATCATATGTCTCCAGCATAAAATTGTCATTTCTGCTCATGTATCAATCATGTTATCTCTTTGTCAAAAAAACGCGCGGATTCTTGTCATCGCAACAATGCATTGGGTCTTCGAACATCTGATCGAAGTCTTCATCTACGTAGTTTTTTTGGAACGGAGGCCTTGTCTGCTGGTCACCTTGATCTCTTTGCTCCCTTTGTTCCCTCTATCTGATCTGAGGAACCTAACCCCTCATGAGCGTCTGATTCCTGGGCTGGGGTTCATGCTATTCTCAGGCAGCGGGTTTGTTTCCTACAGACATCTTCTCCATTAGCTTCTCCATGGTTCTCATCATTAAGTCAAATTTTTCATCTACAGATCTCGATGTTGATGGCTGAGAATCTCCTTGGGGACTCTTATCGCCTATGTTGAATCTTTGTTTGATCTTCCCTGACGCCATCATATTTACCTTGACTTTGATCACATTGCTCATTATCGCGTCTAGGTTTGTTGATATTTTTTCTCTAAAAAACAAAGCGAAGTCGTTGTCAAAGGATTCGACATATTGCAACTGCGTAGCCCCAGGAGGTGGTTGGGATTCTGTAGAATTTGAGTTATAAACCTTCATGAAATGGGGTGAGAATTCTTGCACCGTCTCCTCCAGTTCCTTCTTCATATTATTGTACTACGCCAACAACTACAAGGGGTTCTTCTTGTCTCCCCATCTATTTATGAAAGAAGTTTTGAACATGGCGAACTCTTGAATACTTGTTGTTTGTAGGGCTTTGAACCCCTTCCTCACCTCCCTCGCAAAACTCTGCATGAACAACCTCATTTTCACGTCAAAATTGTCTACCTCTTCCAGGTCGACGAAATCATTGAACCAATCCAGATCCTTCTAGGATGAAACATTCCCTTCAACATCGTAAAGCTTAATCCTCTAGTTGTAATTATGGGGCAAATCATGCAGTTAGGTTGGTAGAACGAGGGGGGTGAATCTAGCGGCCATGGATCTAGGAGGTTTTTGGAATTTAGGGATATTATTAGACACTAGGGCTTGGAATCTCTTCTGGTCGAAAAATATCTCATCCAAGTTGGTTTTTGACTTAGACCTTAATAAGGTTTCCTCAAAGAATGCGTCAAACTCCAGGTCGTCAATGCTTTACGCGTCATCTTTGGGTAAGGACAGGCTTCTGTCTAGGTAATAGAATGGGTCTGGTGATTTCTCTTTGGTCCTGCGTAGAAATTTCTCAGGGTCATACATAGGCTCTATAGGGTTTGGGTCAGGATTTGCTCTGGTATAGATCGTCTTCGAAGCCAAGGTTCCTGAACTGTGCTACTTGGAGCTACTGGTCTTTTTGACTGGAGTCTCTAGGATAAAGGTTTCATCCGGTACAAATGTTTGTTCCTTTGTTACCCTCAAGGGTCAAACTACAACGTTAGTCATTTTCTCAGGGAAAGTCTATTCAATTTTGTTCCCCAACAATGATGCCAAAATGTTAGCACTTTGTAAATATGTTCAGTTGATAAACAGATGACAGAGGTAACTGTTTAAGCCAACTTTGAGGCCCGAAACTAGCCTTTCAGACCTGGAGAGTGCTTTCTCGGGAGACTCTGTCTCCACACGATATATGGATTTAAAGCTATGTCTAGATTTAAAACCTTTGAAATAATGGGTTTCGGTTATATTGGCGCAAGAAAGTAAGACTTTGGGCTATGGAGTCGATTCAAGAAAAATGACAGAAAAACATGACTTGGTGACTAAACTTGAGAGGATAAGGCTAAGAAAGAAACATTCTTCAGTGAAAAATCATAATATGTGGTGAGGATAAAACACAAGAAGTAACTCAGAGCACCACCGCGGATGAATTCAAAGTTAACTTTTAGAAGAAAAACGTTTTGTCTAAATGGCGCAAAGAAGGGGTGTTGTGCAACAAATCCACAAGTTTGAAATTTCATTTTGATTTAGACAGAAAAGGATATGAATAAAGAAAACAAGAAGCATGTATGCAAAAAAGGGAAACAATACATCCAACTTCTACAATTAGAATCTATTTATCAAATCTACAGGACTTTTGCATTAAGTTTCGATCGAACTCAAATTACATACAATAGTTACTGTCTATACTAATTTTGCCAACCAACCTAGCTTACATTGAAAAGATCTAAGAATCTATTTATCAAATCTACAGGACTTTTGCATTAAGTTTCGATCGAACTAAAATTACATACAATAGTTACTGTCTATACTAATTTTGCCAACCAACCTAGCTTACATTGAAAAGATCAAATATATAAACGAGGGCGCTTGGGCAACCCTACTCTTCTAACTATTATCTCTACAAACTAGGAAACTGACTGTTCTACGTTACAAAACTCTTCGGATGACATTTTCCAAAAATAGACAACAAATACATCTAGCTACATCTGCCACGGGGATTCGGTTATCGATCAGGTATCGTCATGGGAAATGATGTGTCAATTTTTTCCTTCGACCAGATATCTGGGTGAACAAGTGTTTTTCAGAGTCCCACTGTTTGTTGTAACGGCTTTGATTTTTTGTCCCGCACTCATTTGTTGGGGGAAGTGTGTGCGGCAAGTGGTTGTAGATAGTCACAACCGTTATTAAAATGGAAAAATGTCTTGGTCAATGTCTTCTTCAAAATTGTCAAGATTTTCCTTATGTTTGCAAATACAGGAACAGACTCGGATAATCTCGTTTCTTCTGCTCGTTGGCGAGATCTACATGAGCTATCTCTTCGGTCACTTCACCTTTTATGGAGTGTTTGGCATACCTTTCTTCTAAAATTCATTGTGCTTCACGCAGTTGTACAATCATATCCTACACCTCTCTAAGCTATCTTTTGAGCCACATCACGTTCCCTTCACGACCTTGTGCTATTGATTCTTTTGTGGTCTTTGTCGCCAGTTGTTGTCTCAGCTCCCTGTTTTCTTGGTACAGTTCGGCGATGGCTAGATTCACTTGATTTAGTTGTTGAAATGTCTCTTGATCATTTGTACCCATGGAATCCTTCCTCCTCATTCTTCTCCCACTTTTTCAGTTGGTACCTTCCAAAGGCTCCATGCAAATGTCACACATAAGTAATTGTTCAGCGATCGATCATGCATGCAACTCATCTGAGATTTGAGTTTCCCCAGCTTCCTTGTTCTTCCTTGGTCTTCCCCTTCTCCGAGGTATCTGTTTTTGGGGAGACAGGGCTTCCACTGTCCTTCCTTCCTGCACAGTTCCTTCCACTCCAAGTTATGTGTGGTGTGATTTCGTCGTTCTCGTGGGTAAAGGAAAAATATTTTTTTATCCTTGGGGATGCCTGTTGTGAGTGAGAATGAATCCCAATCACTTTAGGGCTTGGGAATGGAGATCCTTCCACTACATGTACCCTTCTTCATGTTCTGAGAGGTCACCATGGTACAATCGGTATCTTTCTTGTGCATAGTATATCGGGCGGATGCCCAAGATGGAAAATTCGATCGACTTGGGCCTACGAGAAAACTTACAGACATAGCCTGAATCTGATTTCATGAACAAAATGGGTGTAGAACCTTTGAGATTTATAACATATCGGGTGGAAGGAAGAATCATGCCAAAGAACATTGAATTCATGGTGACTAGATGTTTCGAATCAAATCACAAATTTTCTATAACACATCCCTACTTGTAAGGTACAGGTGATAAGGGATGCATGGCATACGTGATGTGAACGCCGTGAATTTTCATTCCTTTGGCCTTCATAATGAACTTATAATAGTTATATCACCTGTTGATGCGACCTCCATTAACTACTTGACTCGACCTGGGGCACATAGAGACTAACTTTGACAGGACCCAACTTTCTGGGAACAACATACCCGTATCATTCACGTATGTTTTGACTCTGACATCCCTTCCCGCTTCCAATAGCCAACTGTCCACTTGCTGACTTTGACCCCTTCATTGCTACGTACGTGACTTCACGTGTTTTGACACATGGGCTATAACTCAACCGAAAACCGTCTCTAATTGAAAGAAAAATGGCGGCGCTAACAGACTCTATGCTAGGAGGATTAGTCACATTGAATCCATGTTCTTCTCCACTCACATTCTCTTTATCTCTATAAACATATTTATAAGTTCTATATTTTGGGAAGGAAGCAATAGATTCCCAAGACTAATATTTTATAGTCCACATATAATGCCCACATTATACTATAAAGAATTGTTGAA
>JASDQU010014991.1:68572-79864 GCA_032191745.1 Picea mariana
CATCTGGGATACTAAAACCACTCACTTCATCACAAATGATACCACCATCCCAAATGTCAAAGGGAAGTGGTTCTAAAAGAGGAAGGGTACAAAAAAAATAAGCAACCATTTTCGGTTATGTTTCTCACATGTATCTTATTTTTGTAGCATTAAGGGGGAGCGGTTCTTCTAATTAAATTTTATGCCCCTCAGAGGATGAGAATTAGTTAGCATAAAAAACAACTCAACTGATTCGATAAGAAGGAGCCTCAACATCATGAAAATCATCAGGAAATTACATGCTTAGGCTACTAGAATTTTGAGAGAGTAAAGCCCATTCATTGTATAATTTGTGTTGACTCTGTTAGCACTCTGTAAATTTGTTCGAGTGATAAACAAACGATAGAGGTAACTGTTTCAACCAACTTTGAGGATCGAAACTAGCCTTTTGGACCTGGAGAGGGCTCTCTCGGTGATCTAGTTGGATATCGGTGGCCACCCACCTTTTCCAACTGGCTCAAAACAATTTTCTGGCAATTTTGGTAATTTACTATTTTTAGCAGTTTTTAACTTTCAGGGCCATTTTGAGGCCCTAAACGATGTTTTTGGGAAAATGGGGAGAAATACATAAGTTCCTTCGATATTTCCCCAAAAATGACTCTCCTCGACGATACCTTTCCAACGGGCTATCATGTGCTTAAAACGGAGATCGTATGCAAACGTTACGACCCCGGGAAGTTGATGTACTAACTTATCCAAACGGGGCCCACATGACTTTTGGTGCTTCATCTCCTAGGGTTAGGTTTTTGGATGTCTAGGGTTTTTTGCATTCATATTTATTGTAAAAAGGCCTTCAGAGCCTCATTGTAATCATCTTCTTGTGAATGAGCGCAGCCGTCACATCTCTTCTCAGAGATAAGTCGTTGCCATTCTGGCGAGTCTTTCACTCTATATTTTTACAGTCTTTGTACATTTATTTCATTAATAGAAATTGTGTATTACTATATTTTTGTGTTTATGGTTTCATCTCTAATAGATTCTTGTTATATTATTGGATATCCGCGATATCTATGTGCATTTCTTTATTATATCTCTGCTCTCATTTTGTGCCAAAAATAATCTGGATCAGTGGTATCAGAGCAGGTTGTTCTTGATCGTTTTTTTAGTGCATGTCCTATATGAGGTCCGAGTATAGAAATTTGGGCCTTGAGCTTGTCTCTCTTGAGGAAAATTTCTCTCTCACACCCAAGAAACCCTTAATGGTGGAAGAGAAGAAAAAAAGCGGAGCAGACACTCCTATCAATCTGTTGCTTGAGCAAGCTCTCACGCGACAAAGGGATGAAATGATGGATAATTTTTCCCACATCCTTCAACTCATGCCGATAGTAGCAGGCGCATATTCATCAAGCATCCACTTTGGAGGAACCTCACCTTTCAAGGTATAAGTTAATTTTGATATTCCTGTATTTGAAGGGCAGATAGATGTAGAAGCCTTAGACAAATGGTTAAATCTGCTAGAAAGTTATTTCTCTGTTCACAATTTTTTTGACAGAGAAAATATCACCTTCGCACTCCTTAAATCTCTCCCCCATGTCAAACATTGCTGGGAAACTTACTAGGAGCAGAGTTTCGCAGAGGAGTCTGGAATATATGGGGTTGAGCCTACTTGGGATTTTTTTGTGGATGCGGTAAAGGAACAGTATTACCCTGTTTGCAACTATGAGGACTAGTACATGAGATGGACCACACTGCGGCAAGAGAGGGGCCAAGCAGTGTCGGATTTCACCAATACCTTCCATACCCTACGCAACAAGTTGGGTATCAAAGAATCCAAGCGACATTTGGTTCTGAAATACTGCGGGGCTCTACACAGATACATCCAAACTGAAATGGATTTTCTGGACATCTCATCACTCAGTGCTTCTTATCGATATGATGTTAAAATTGAGCATAAATTTAAGCACCATAAAAAATAGGAGTTTGGGTATGCAAATCCACAACCAAAGTATGACAAAGATGACCCTAACAAACAATCTCCTGAAAACCAGTCCAAGCCACAGGAAAAGAAGCGTCATGGGAAGAAAAAGGACACCAAAAAATGGTGCGATTTCCACAAAATCCCCTGGCACAACACTGATGAATGTTGCTAAAAAAATTCATTGGTGGCCAAGATAAAAGACAAGGAGTCGAACCCTGATTCAGAATCCGATTCTGAAAATACTGGTAAAAGACAAATCATCGACGCAGACCCCACTGCTATTATCGTGACCGCAACAATTCAACCAGAAGAACCAACATATCCAAAAGAGGGGGAGCACCTTTTTTATTCATATATGTGGGTGATGGGGACCCCACTTCATTTTATTGTTGATAGAAAAAGCCAGAAGAACCTCATCTCAACAGAGGTCATCAAACAGTTGGGATTGTCAACAACACCACACCCGCAGCCATACAACATTGGGTTGCTCCGCCAAGGATGAGATCTTTGTGTCAGTCAACAGTGTTGATTGTCATATGACATAAAACCCTTCAAAGATGAGGTATTATGTGATGTTTCCCCACTGGATGTTTGTGATGTCCTCGGTCAACCATATATGTGGATATGCCATGTTGTTTATGAGTCTCAACCCCGTAGTGTCATTGCTACTTTGGGGGTTCATCTCTACCGAATATCAGAGGTAGTTCCAACTATTTTTCCACCTAAACAGTGTCGCAAGGTAGTATCTCATACTGCAAAATTCAGGTTCTTCACAATCTATTCAAAAGGGGAACATAAGGACACTGCAACCACTACAGCCTCGCCCCAAGCACCTTATATCCAACAGAAGTAGGTCGACAAGGTTGCAGCAATGCGCAAAGATTCCTTTTTCACATAGGCATCTCATGTAGCCAGACTGGTTAAAAAGATCCAACCCTTCCAACCACATTTTTGTGACAACCTTCAACAAGCTAAGCAGTGCAACTTCTCCAACAAGGCAAGCAGCTCATCAAGATGAAAATTCAACAAACGCTTTTCCCTTTCCCCCGGACACTCAATGCAATGTAGACCATTGTTTTCCAAGGAGGGAGGATTGATATAGGTGGATATCGGTGGCCACCCATCTTTTTCAACTGGCTCAAAACAATTTTCTGGTAATTTTGGTAATTTACTATTTTTAGTAGTTTTTAACTTCCAGGGCCATTTTGAGGCCCTAAACAACGTTTTTGGGAAAATGGGGAGAAATATGAAAGTTCCTTCAATATTTCCCCCAAAATGAATCTCCTCTACGATACCTTTCCAACGGGATATCATGCGCCTAAAATAGAGATCGTATGAAAAAGTTACGACCCCGGGAAGTTGATGTACTAACTTACCCAAATGGGGCCCACATGACTTTTGGTGCTTCATCTCCTAGGGTTAGGTTTTTGGATGTCTAGGGTTTTTGGCATTCCTGTTTATTGTAAAAGTTCCTTTAGAGCCTCATTGTAATCATCTTCTTGTGAATGAGCGCAACCATCACATCTCTTCTCAGAGATAAGTCGCCACCATTATGGCGAGTCTTTCACTCTGTATTTTTACAGTCTCTGTACATTTATTTCATGAATAGAAATCTTGTATTATTGTATCTTTGTGTTTATGGTTGCATCTCTGATACATTTTTGTTATATTATTGGATATCTGTGATATCTCTGTGCATTTATTTATTATATCTCCACTCTCATTTCATGTCAAAAATAATCCGGATCACTCGGGAAACTTTGTCTCCATGCAGGATATGGCTTTAAAGATGTGGATAGATTTAACACCTTTGAAATAATGGGTTCTGGTTATATTGGCGCAAGAAATTAAGACTTTGGGCTATGGATTAAATTTGAGAAAAATGATAGAAACAAATGACTCGGTGACTGAACTTGAGAGGGAAACAGTATTCAGTGAAAAATCATAATATGTGGCGAGGATAAAACACAAGAATTAACTCGGAGCACCGCTGCGGATGAATTCAGAGTTAAATTTTAGAAGAAAAACGTTTTGTCTAAATGGCGCAAACAAGAGGCATTGCGGAGTGAATCCATAGGTTTGAAATTTTGTTCTGATTTAGATAGAAAAGGATATGAATAAAGAAAATAGGAAGCACATACGCAATAAAGGGAAACAATACATCCAACTACTACAATTAGAATATTTTCATCAAAGCTACAAGAATTTTGCATTAAGTTTCGATCGGAATCAAATTACATACAATAGTTACTGTCTATACTAATTTTTCCAACCAACCTGGCTTACATCGAAAATATCAAATATATAAATGAGGGCATCGCTTGGGCTACCCTACTCTTCTAACTATTATCTCTACAAACTAGGAAACTGATTGTTCTGCATTACAAAACTCTTCGCATGATGTTTTCCAAAAATAGACAACAAATACATTTGGCTACATCATGATTGTTTGTAATCTTCCACAGGGATTCGGTTATCGATCAGGTATCATCATGGGAAATGATGTTTCAATTCTTTCCTTCAACCAAATATCTGAGTGAACAAGTGTTTGTCAGAGTCTCGTTGTCTACTGTAACGACTTTGATTTTCTGTCACGCGCTCATTTGTTGGGGGAAGTGTGAATGGCAAGTGGATGTAGACAGTCACAACCATTATTAAAATGGAAAAATGTCTTGGGCGATGTCTCCTTCAAAATTGTCAAGATTTTCCTTCTATTTGTGAATACATGAATGAAATCGGCTAATCTTGCTTCTTCTGCTTGCTGGAGAGAGATACGCGGGCTATCTCTTCAGTCGCTTGACCTTCTCTGGAGTGTTTGGCATACCTTTATTTTGACAACTGATGTGATTTGAACAACTGTAAAATCATATCATGCGCCTCTCTAAGCTGTATTTTGAGACATGTAACGTTCCCTTCGCAACCTTCTGTTGTTGATGCTTCTGTGGTCTTTGTCTCCAGTTGTTGTCTCAGCTCCCTATTTTCTTGGTACAGTTTGATGATGGCTAGATTCACTTGCTTTAGTTGTTGAGATATCTCTTGATCATTTGTACCCACAGAATCCATCTTCCTCGTTCTTCTCCCACTTTATTAGCTGGTACCTTCCAAAGGCTCCAGGCGGACGACGCACATAAGTAATTGTTCAATGATCCTTCGTGCACGTGGCTCATCTGAGATTTGATTTTCCCCAGATTCCTTGTTTTTCCTTGGCATGCCCCTTCTCTGAGGTATCTTTTGTTAAGTAGACAGGGCTTCCACTATCCTTCCTTCCTGCTTAGTTCCTTCACTCCAAGTTTTACATGGTGTGATGTTGTCGTTCCCGTGGGTAAAGGAAAAATCCCTTTTTTATCCTTGGGGATTCCTGTTGTGAGTGAGAATGAATCCCAATCACTTTGGGTCTTGGGTCTAGCGATCCTTCCACTACGTGTACCCTTATTCATTTTATGAGAGGTCTCCATGATGCAACCAATATCTATTTTGCGTGCAACATATCGGGCAGATGCCCAAGATGGAGAATTCGATCGACCTGGGCCTACGAGAAAACTTACAAACATAGCCTGAATCTGATTTTGCAAACAAAATGGGTGTAGAAACTCCGGTATTTATAACAGATCGGGTGGAAGGAAGAATCATGCCAAAGAACATTGAATTCATGGCGACTATATGTTTCGAATCGAACCGCAATTTTTTCATAACACATCCCTACGTGTAAGGTACATGCGATAAGGGTTGCATGGCATATGTGATGTGAACGTCGCAATTTTTCATTCCTTCAACCTTCATGATGAACTGATAATAGTTACAGCAAGTCGATGTGACCTCCATTAACTACTTGATTCAACTTGGGGCACGTAGAGAATAACTTTAACAGGATCTTACTTTCTGGGAACAACATACCTGTACCATTCATGTATGTTTCGACTCTGACATCCCTTTCCACTTCCAAGGGCCAACCGACCACTTTCTGACTTCGACCTCTTCATTTCTACATACCTAACTTCAGATGTTTTGACACATGGGCTATAACTCGACTGAAAACCATCTCTAATTGAAAGAAAAATGGCGACGCTAACAACTGGCTCCAACGGGGATGCTATCCTCCCTGTGAGGTAGCAAAGAACAGTAGACCAGGTGACTGACCATTGGGTCTTATTTAGACTCTTTGACACTGAAATATGAAAAACAGGATGCAACCTAAACCTATCATCGTAGTTTCTAAAATACTTAGCATAAAACTCAGGGCCTTCACTTCAGGCTTCAATTTTCTGTTGACCTATTGACTTGACAGAAAAATAAAATGATTATTTACAATGAAAAATGACTTAAACAGAATTTATTTCATCAGATAATGTTTGAGGAACATTTCATTTACAGGCTACTAACCAACGCACTCCCCATTTAGTTCTTCCAAAAAATCAACATTATTTTTGCGATGTGCACCGATTTTGAATGGACCCATCCGCATGTTATCGAACTTTCTGTGCTTTTCTTTGTCCTCATTTCTCGCGTCCCATCTCAACCCTAGATCACCCAACCAAAAATCCTCTGGCTTGGAACGCTTGTCAAAGTATTTCTTCATATTTTCCTGGTGGAGATGTGATCGATTGTACACTTGTTCCCTCATCTGTTGTGTGTGAACCAACTGATTTATTCTTCTATGTGCGTCATTTCACTCGACCTCCTACTCTTGCAACGGTTTTATGAGGGGCAACCCCAGTGTGGTAGGGAAAATTGTGTCTATGTCTTATACAATATGGAAAGGTGATGTTTAGATGGACTTCTTGGTGGTAACCCGATCTGCCCACAACGCATAGATAATTTGTTTATGCCAGGCTTTCTTATTGTCTTGCAGGAGCCTTTTGATGATCCAGGTTTTTTATTCGAGGATTCTGCTAACCCGTTTCCTTGTGGGTAGTACGTCGTAGAATTCCCCAGGGTTATATTGTAATCCTGACAAAACTTTTCCATCCTCTTAGAATTGAATGTGGTCGCATTGTCTGTTATGATCTTGATGGGGCATCTGAACCTCGACAATATGTTTGTCTCCAGGAAATGGATGATGACTATGTTGTTAGCTTACTTCGTGGGGATCGATTCTATCCATTTTTTAAAGTAGTCAGTGATTGTGAGTATCCATTTGTGTTGAACCAAGGATGGAGGATTTATTTCCCCTATGAAATCCAAACCCCACTGCATGAACGATGCCTCGACTGAGATCATCTTTAGTGGCAGGGGCTACACCTTTCTTCTCTCATCAAAAATATGACATTTGTGGCAACTAGAGACTTCTTTGTACATGTCTGTGAAGATTGTAGGCCAATAGTAACCCACCCTTAGGATTTTTTGCGTGGTGGTTTTCCAGTAATGGTGTCCCCCGCAATCACCCTTGTGAAATTTTGTTGTGGCTCTCTTCGCATCATTCTCCAACAAAAAACTTAGCAACATTCCCCCAGGATCTTTCCAGTAGAGTGAGTTTTCTAGGATGAAAAACTTAACCGATTTAAGATTTAGAAATATGGCCTTAGTCTTACTTATGCTCAGAGAGGCTTGGAGATTCTTCAAAATATAGATGATATATGCATACCACGGTGAATCGATGAACTTCTAGGACACCTGCGCAATTGTTTCTTCTTGAGGACTCTCTGATAGATCGATGATGAAATTTATTCCCACAACATCACAGTCTGACTGCACCATTAGCTTCGCAAGGCCCTAACCTTTAATTAGTTTCATAGGCTTGATCTCCAACTCATATTCTAGCATGGCCGCTATCCACTTACCCCTCCTTCCTTCGGGGTCAGGCTGAGTCAGGATATCCTTTCTTGAGTTGTTGGGCACATAAGCAATGACGTGGGAATGAAATATGTATGTCTTGAACTCCTTCAAGGCTTTCACTAAATAATATGCTTGTTTTTCCATAATGACATACCTTAGTGGAGCATCCCGCAGCGTCCTGCTGAAATAATCTATAGGCTTCTCGAAGTTTTGTTCTTCTTTCTGTAACAACATGTTGGCAATCGTATGCTCTGAGGTGAATGAAAACAAGATGAAATCCTTTGTGAAATCTGGACTGGATAGCACATGCTCTCTAGTCAATGCCACCTTGATATCTTCAAATGACATCTTGGCCTCTGGGTTCCACTTGATTTCATTTCCATTTCTAAGCATGTAGGTGATATGCTTTATAATCTCTGCCAGATTCGAGATGAATCTCCTCAAGAAGTTTACATTTCCCAGGAAGGATTGCACTTCTTTTTTACTGCGCAGAGTGTCGACCTTCAAGATTCCTTCAACCTTGTTGGGGTCTATATTAATGCCCTTCTTTGAGATAATGTGTCCCAATCGCTTCACTTCTTCCACCCCGAAATGTGATTTCTTCGTATTTAGCGATATGTAGAACTTCCTGAATTTCTGGAAAACTTTCTTCATATGTTCGAGGTGTTGCTCATCGGAGGTATAGTATACCATGATGTCATCCAAATAGATCCCAATGAACCTTCCCTTTTCATTGGCAAATGAGATTTCAATTGCCCTCTGGAAAGTGGCTCCAACGTTCATCAGGATGAAGGGCATCTTGGTGTAAATGAATGTTCCCCATGGAGTTGTGAAAGTTGTTTTTTCTTTGTCGTTTGGGTGGACCGTGATCTGATTATACCCTGAAAAGTTGTCCAGCATGGACATCTTTTGGGACCCCACCACCTTTTGCAGGATATATTCCATTTTGGGAAGAAGGTAGGGATCCTTGAGGGACACTTTGTTTAAATTTCAGAAGTCTACACACAGTCTTATCTCGCCACTCTTCTTCCTTGGGGGAACCAAATTAGCTACCCATTTTGAGAACCGCAAAGAAACGATAATATTAGCATCAAAAAGTTTATTTACCTCTTTCTCGATCAATGACAGTAACAAGGGGTTTATCCATCTCAGCTTTTGTTTGAAAGGTTTCTGATATTCCTTGAGAGGGATAACATGTTGGATCACTTTAATGTCATATACCTTTGAATCATCATAGCTCCATGCAAAAACATCAGGGAACTCCTTCATGAGATTGACGTAGTCTTGCTTGACCTCTGGGCTGAGCGTTTTCGATAATTTGATCATTTTCGGGTTCTCCTCAATCCCGATGTTGTAGTCTTCCATGTCCTCTTAGTTTGTAGTGATGTTGGTATTTTTAGCCACGTCATTTTCATCAAACAACTTTTCCAGCGGCACTAACCCCTTCAGAATGATGTTATTATTCAGTTGTATTATGTCCCTTCGCGCGATCTAGTTCTGTAAAGGGTCATCATTACTGTATGAATATGCACTCCCATCTTCGTCGCAACAACATTCATCATCAATGTTTATGTTAGTGAACTCGTCGCTCATCTGAAGAAATCTTTCTACCTACTTGTCGTCCTCAAACACCTACCAATATTTAATATTATCAAGCACTGTCGACCTGTGTTTGACTTCAATCTTGTATTTTTTTGGGGGAAAGATGGGGATTTTAAAAACCGAGGTTGAGGTGGCCAATGCATCGACAATCTGATTTTTCTTCCTTGGGATAACAGATATGTCATACTTCGAAAATTCCTCAAGGAGGTCCAGCGCCAATTTCTTGTACGCTCTTAGCCTAGGGTGCTTTGTCTGATATATAACTTTAACCTGGTTTATGACCAGTTCATATTCTTCGTGCACTAATATCCTCTTTGCGCATAATTCTTTCAACACCTTCAGGCCTAGAATTAATGTCTCATACTCGGCCATGTTGTTTGTGCATTCGAACACGAGCTTGTATGAGCACATTTTTGTGCCCATTTCAGGGGGGATTACTCATACGTTGACCCCAGCCCCTTCTTTGTTGATCGTGCTATCAAAACTCATGTCCCATATCCCATTTTTCACATGATCCTCCGAGTCGGTGCACTCTGCTACTTTTCACATGGTTTCCTCATCGAATGTCATGATATTTTTCGACTCTTCTTCTTCAAAACTCAGATCATTGTAGAATATATAAGAACCAACCTCAGTGTCGATGGAGTATATGGGATGGTTATTTGGCTTCATTTTTCTGCTCACCATGTACTTCAACAACACTTCTCTATACAATCGTCTGTCCTGGCCAAATATAGGAATGGTGGCATATGGCATGTCCATTTGCAGGGTCCCTTTTAACTTCGCAGCCCACGATCTGGAAAACAACATGCCAAACTTAGGGGGTATGTATGCCACATCCATGTCCATCACCATGTTTTTTGAAGGAATCTAGGACAATGACACGACCAAGTCTTTGATGAGGCCCAAACACTTGACTTTCCTCGAGTCAAAAGAGAAAAGGTCCTTATAAGGTCTGGTGACGTCCAGACCCAATTCGTCCATGATCACCTTTGGCATGAGGTTGTACAATGCACCCGAATCCAGCATGGCGTTATGCAAGGTCATGTCGTGGACCTTTAGACTGACATATAATGGAGGGACGTCCTCAATATCACTTGTCTCTTCAACACGCGGACCAAACAGGATAGCGGGGTGATCATCTTGGACATTCAAAGTGTTGGGGGTCCCTCCCATTTTCATCATTTTAATAATTTTTGCCTGGTATTCACCCTCTCTGATAATTTCATTGAAAGGGACAGAGATTTTGATTTTATCCATTTCATGCTCAAAGTTAAAGGGAGGAAAAACTTTCTCTACCTCTTTTCCACCCGCTTCTCGGCTTGCTTCCGGAGTTTTCTTCGGGTCCTCCTCATTCGACTTTGCCTTCTATGTCGCATCCTTGTTTGTGTTGTCTAGCCTCGGTCGGCTTGTGGAAGGGGTGTCCTCCAGAGGTTTCCTTATGGTATTAGTCTGTTGAGGCTCGGTAGGTGCTTCCTTGCTCCTGAGGTTATATTTCTTCTGAAACTGCATGACAGAATTTTGATAACCCTTTCTGAACTCTTTCGTTTCCTAGGATAGTGCATCATCAGTTTCCCCAATTCATGCATCATATGTCTCCAGCATAAAATTGTCATTTCTGCTCATGTATCAATCATGTTAGCTCTTTGTCAAAAAAATGAGTGGATTCTTGTCATCGCAACAATTCATTGGGTCTTCGAACATCTGATCGAAGTCTTCATATGCATAGTTTTTTTGGAACGGAGGCCTTGTCTGCTGGTCACCTTGATCTGTTTTCTCCCTCTGTTCCCTCTATCTGATCTGAGGAACTTGACCCCTCCTGAGGGTCTGATTCCTGGGCTGGGGTTCATTTTATTCTCGGGCAGCGGGTCTATTTCCTACAGACATCTTCTCCATTAGCTTCTCCATGGTTTTCATCATTAAGTCAAATTTGTCATCTACAGATCTCGATGTTGATGGCT
>JASDQU010014992.1:0-10030 GCA_032191745.1 Picea mariana
CTTCAATTTCTGCAATTCTTCAATTCTTGGAGTACTCTGATCATATAGATAATATTACTCAATTTATTCTTTGAAACTCCTCCAATTTTCACTCCTTGAATCCTCCCCAAAAAGAGGTTATAGAAAGAATGGTACACTTTATTCAATTATGGTCTGTTCAGAAGACCCAACTTGTACAGCATGCCCCGTGCTCAATATTTAACATCCAATTCTAAAACTCACACACAAGAAAATAAAGTCCGTATGCTTTCCAATGGAAGTGATCGCACTTCATTTGAATTCTGTATGAATAAGTTATGACTATTTTACCCGGAACACCTGTTTATTGACTAGCCTCAGGACTGGTCACAAACCCTATCTTCCACAGAGTGTATCTCCATAATTATAGTGAATCAAGAGATGAAATTTTTACCAGAGGTACCTTGATATGTCTTCTCAATACCATATCGATTTCACCATCTGAATAGTTTTAGAATAAAATTTATAGCAAAAATGGTAAGATGGCCTGAAAATAACATACCTTAGAACACATCACCAAAAGATTTCATCCTCCCTTGAAATCTGGCCTTCTTTTCTTCTTGTTTCCTCTGAAATTTGACTTGTATCAAATGAATGTATAATGATGTTTATTTATACCATTTATGTCACTTACTTTTAACATTAGGGCCGACCTGACACTTTCTTATTTTGTAATTCTTTTCTTTAATTATCTTTAGGGCCTACATGTACTTCCTTCTTCAATTCACTTTGTCATATTTAAAAATTCATTTCTCCTCAACCATGAGGATCCACGTGACATGCCACATACCACCGGAAACAACATGATGTATACTATCCATTCATGGGTGTTGTATATGCATGTGCATTGTCCTTCATGTACAAATACCTTTATCAATATTGCGGTCCAAAACCCATGACCAGGGTTGACATCAATAACAACAACCAATCTTCCAACATATATATATATATATATATATATATATTATATCACTTGGGATCCCCACTGGGATGTCGGGCACCAGAGTGTGATGGTGCACATGAAATAAAAGGTATTCCCAAGGGCCGACACATTTAATTGATGTAATTAATCATGGTGACTTATATAATTAAATATATTATAAAGTAACATGGGTGTTTTACAATGCGATTAATTATATTATAATATAATAAATTATTTATATTAAATAATATAATAAATTAATTTTATTATAATATCAATATTTAATTATCATTAAACCATTTATGGATGTTGAACTTCTAAGGGAAAGAGAGAGAACGTAAACCCTTGTTAATTACTAGGATGGTAAATTAGGTTAAGTAAAAAATATATTTATGGGGGATATTTAATCATCAAAGATTAATTATCCATAATGGGGATTAAATAAATAATTACTAAGGAGTGAAATTTTAATAAAACATTGATTAATCAATGTAGTAGGATTATAAGAATGGATAGGTGTCAACACCTAGTTGGGAGAGTATTTGTAATCTATGATGATGTCAGCCTAACATGAAGAACACGTGTCAGCTGACGTGGTGGAGAGGTGACATGTGCTGCCATGGTGGCAGGGCCACGACGATAGGTACATAGTGGCAAGAGTGGTAGAGGTGGCAGGTGAGTGAGAGTCAAGTGGTAAGTGAGTTGGCACTGTATGGTAGGCATCTGTCGGTATGACACAGCCATGAGTCCATAATAGGAATCATTCCCATGTTCATTGCAGGGGGGCGCAATCCCCTAATGTGTGGCATGTCAACTTGGCCCAAACCCTAGTTAGGTTTCACAACCCCTCTACATATCGTTAAACTTTGAAGATGCGGGTGATAGGGGGGCGCATGATGATATGAGGGTCGTCGATCTAAATCACAACCGATTTTGATTATTGACCTCAAGGCTTTGACTTTTCAAATGAAGGGGAATGATGGATTAAAGCGATGTGGTTTGGCATCACACTAATATTCACGTCAACAACCATGTTGCATTGAAAGGTGATGTGTAGGACACATCAGTACCACATCAAATTGGTACAGTGGCATGGATTCCATGTGTGTGCCATGTGGCAATACAAAATCCTTGATCAAAGAAGGCCTACAACTTTGTAAGGAAATAAATTTTATTCCAGAGCTCAGATTAGAGCATAATTATAGTCGTTAGAGATCCCTTTATAAGAAGTAGATGATGATGCCCTGGAGAAGAGACTTAGGGATGGTTAAGGAAAAGTGAAATTTTAATAACCCATCCCTTTAAAAGGTACATAGGGGTTAGGTGTCTTACACCTTGCCCTGTGGTTGTTTCTTTGACATATTATCAAGGTTTTACCACGTAAATATGTGTTGTTGATTGCTATTTTTTAATTTTATTTTATCTTTTCCATTATTTCCTAACAACTAATTTGTGATGTAAATTTATATGATTCTGTGGGATCATGTTTTCAATATTTTTTATGCTTGAAAATAATGAAATTGAAAGTACCAAAATCATTATGATTATATTGAAAATGAAAAATATTAAATATTAATTAAAAAATGACATGATCATTTAAAAATATATATATATTCATTCATCTTTTTAGTGTTTTTTAAAAAATAGTGCACTATGCTCTATATGAACTTTTTTTATTTTGTAAAAAGCACCTACAACTTATTTGAAAGATTTGAACTCAATTGTTTATATTTGACCTTATTTGACCTCATCCATGCCCACTTGAAAGGTTTGAACTCAAATGTCTATGTGATGACAAACCCAATTATCTTGTTACTTCCTCCTAAACCACAATTCAAATAAAAACTAATTATCATTCTTACAAATTAAAGTTACGGCTAAACATAAACATAAAAACTACTTATCATACAAATTAAGGTTATCCCTAAACTTTATATAATGAAACTAGTGTTCCATTTAGATAAATGTGATAAATATGAAACATAACTACAAAGCTCCATGTCAAAGTATTAAGTTAAAGCAACTAGTATCTCTAGTTTAAGTTAGTATGAAGAGGAAACATGACTCTTTTAAGATATGTATAAAAATTTAAAAACATATATTTATATATTCCAGTGCAATAGGTGATGGGAAAGCTACAACTATGTTTAATTAAAAATTGAAACTATAAATAGTATGAAGAGGAAACAAGAATCTTTAAAGACATATATAAAAATATTAAAAACATAATTATATAAAAAATCAAAATATTCATTATATATAATATATAATAGGTGATGGCAAGATACAACTTTATTTAAATAAAAATTGAAAACTTATAAGCATCATACAACAAGGAAATAAGGTTTAGTGGCAATTTTTTAGTGTTCTAATATATGCAGAAATTCTCTAAAATTGTTCGAGAAAATATTTTGCTAGCAATTGTGAAGATATAACTAGAAATTATAGGTGGGTATAGGTTTTTGGAGAACAATGAATGCTTCCGTGAAATATACATCCAAGGTCATTGAGGTGATATACAAGAGTACACATGCATCGATGCATTATAGATCTATCCACATTGTCACACCTATGCAGTGGCAGTCGAAATCGAAATGTTGAGTTGTAATGGTGTTTATAAAGAGTGTCAATGCATTATACACTTACAAGCACCAAGAAATACAATAAAGACTGTCAATGCATTATACACTTACAAGCACCAAGAAATACAATAAATATGTGAGCACCAAGCCATACAATAAAGATGAGTAATAAATATGTGAGCACCAAGCCATACAATAAAGATGACTACTAGTACATAGCCACAGTGCACCATACAATATTTTTCATGTCCACACATGCAACATCTATATTTTTGTTAATATTTTTGAAAATGTTTAATAATGATCCTAAGGATTAAATTACAATAAGTGAATATTTTTAATATTTTACTTATTCAGTCATTTAATCATTGTTCAATTACACAAATAAAGATAAAGATGTATCAACTAATACATAATATTTTTAAAACTGTAGTATTGTAAATATTTAATTTACTAGGTAGCATATTATAAAACACTTCAACAAAGTAAAAACTTCATGGTAAATATATTCATCAAATATTATTGTTATAATATTAGGTAATCTTATTATACAAAATGTTAAATATATTCATCAAAATATATTTGTTATAATATTAGGTAATCTCATTATACAAAATGGGACAATAGGTTCATGATAAAAAGAAAATATTGGACTCTTACATAAAATATAATGGACCATACTCTAATAAACATTCTAAAAAAATTGTAATATTTAATTATATTTTTCATTTCTCATTTGTTCTTTTTTCATTGTACAAGTTTCTTGTAGGGATGATGTATTTATCACTTGGGATGGTGTAATTGTATTAGTTACAATTTTACATTGTTTAGATTGATTATCAACTTCTTGGTTTTCCATCTAAAAACATTTACAATTTTACATTGATTAAATTGATTATCAACTTTTTGGTTTTCTATGTAAAAACATTTACAATTTTACATTGCTTAGATTGATTATCAACTTCTTGGTTTTCTATCTAAAAACATATAAATCAAGTGTAATTATTAGTATATTGTCATTTATATATAAAATCCTTGATTGAAAACATTTGAATGATTTGTTTTATATAACATTGTTGGTTTAGATATACATGATTTTTGAAAATTAGTAAATTTTCAATATTAGTCATTGCTTCATGTTTTGAAACCTTGCCTTACCTCAGTTTTCATAAAACATTAGGTTTGACTCCACTCTATATTTTTCTTTTTGTGAGTTTTTTACATCATAATAAATTTTAGATATCCGTATAAGTTTCCTGTTAAACCAATATTTCTAAAATAGGGGATATAAAATATAATAGATACTTACAAAATTCTTTAGTACCCCTTGATACTTCACACTCACAACCCATATTTGGTCAAATGTCAATCAAACATTTTGATTGATCTTCTTACTATGTGAGCACCTTATAGAAAACATTCACACTACAAGTAAATTAGGCTTTTGTGAAGGAACTTCTCTATTATCTACTTTTAGCAAAGGTAGGCCAGTGGAGGTTGTATTTTTGGTGTATCAAAAAATTTTAGATTCACTAGTACATCATGTTAACACATGCACCAATGCATCAAAAGTTTATAGGCATACTAACAATAAGAATTCAAAAAATGGTTCCTCGTCCTCAAATTTGTAAATCTCACCATTTATTAAAAATGAGTTCAACAATGCACATTAAACTGATAACTACATGTGTACCCCTATATATATCAATGCATCCTTGTATTACATGTGTTTTGTGTTGTTTTGTGACTAGACACATTGTTGCATGCATTAAAGTGATACACACTATGTTTTGTTACTCTAACATTTTTTTGGCTTTATTGCATACATTAATGCATTTAGGGATGAATTAATGCACCAGAACATTGTGTTAATAAGAATTATCAGCACACTATAACGATGGGGAATGTTGCCACCCAAATTTTGGGTAAATATCACAAGAGCGCACAAACAAAGTTGTATGCGTTCATTATGGTTTTGTACGTGCCCAAGTAAATGCATGAGGATTGAAAAGAAGAACGCAATAGGTTAACTTTTGTTAATGTGCACCAAGTCCATTCCTACCAATGTGCATCGCTCCGAGTTTTGCAATGCATGCTAGAAATCAAGAAGACGCACGCCAGAATCAAGAAACTAATATTTGGGAAATCTCCCTAAATGATTACTTCTAACAACATAAGAGAACGTGGAGAATAAATGAGTTGAGATGTGATGCAGGAGCATCACCAACTCATCAAGTGAGCCAGCACATCAAGCGGAGATCAGCTGGATAAACAAACCCAAACTTTTGAAAATACTTTGGGATTGTAGCGCAAGTCTTTTAATGAAGCCATTTATGAAGGCGCATTGTATATTGTATTGGACCTTGAACCTTTAAGATCTCGTCCTTTGGTAGATAGGAGGCATTTAATCTAGTTAATGCTGGTAGATAGGATTTTAAGTCTAGATTTGATAGTTTAGAGTTTGAGAGGGAAAACGGATATAGACAACCTCATTGTGCATTGTATTATGATCAACCCAGGAGAAGAGAAGAGCAAGCAGAGAATTTGTATGAAGAACACCCATGTACAGGAAATTGAATTAATAGAAGGAAGCTTTGATTCAAATTCACGGTTCGTGTTGTTTTCTCTGCGTATTGATGTTATGCTCATGAATGTTTGATTTCTTGTTATGCATTTGCTTTGTATATGCTGTGCATGTGATTTCATGTTTCAAACTGAAGTCTAAAAGGGAGAGAGAATGAGGTTCAATTGTTTCTCTATCTGAGCCAGGAGATTCCTGCAAAGTGTGTAGTTGAAGTCAACCACAAGGAGTGCGTTGATGAAGCCTCGGTAGTTTAACTTTTGTTCTCATTCACCCAGAAGTGGAAGTGGGTTGTTGAAGCCGTGCAAGGAGTGCGTAGGCTGAATCAGAAGTCTCGGTTGTGAATCTGAGCAAAGGAAATCAAAGACTGTTGCTGCAGGAGTTACACAGAGTCGAAGGGATTCAACATTGGAGAGTTGTTGAATGATTGCCACGTGGAGCACGTGCAAGTCCCTCTAAAAGAATCAGAGTGGAAAAGCTCAGGAGGAATAGACGTTTGAACTCCCTGAAGGCTAAGTGCAGGGAAGTTGCATTGGAAGTCGGAGGAAAGCATTGTAGGTTGGCGAGCGAGCAAACGAGTCTCGTGGAGAGACACTTCTCTATTTCGTAGAATTCTCAAGGGGAGAACGGACGGAAGAAATATTGGGAAGAGATTTCACGAAGTTTCGAGAGCCGTTGGATATCCCAGAGGTGCAAGGTAGTTACAGCGCAGGCGTGGAGAGAATTCCAAGCTCAGGAGGGGCAGCGCCATTGATCTAAGTCGGTCAGGGCCATTGGATTGTTCACGAGGTCGCCTATCGGGACCTCGTGAGGAAAGTGTCCTAAGTTTGGTAAGGGGAGTCACGATATTACGATAAGCAATATTCCGACTACTCCGAGGATAGTGTGGATCCACAGGAGTTGATATGTGGACAGGTGGCACCTCACATCTCGGGAACTCGTAAGTGGAAGGGTTGAGAAATTGGTGTTAAAAGTCGCGAGGCATGAGGACGAGAAGCGGCGAAGTGGTAAGAGGATCAGGAGCGTCCATCTGAGTGGGACAGGTGGCAGAGATCGAGAGATCTCGCGAACTCAGAACCTCACAGGGTGAGAGCCCAAGCATTGGGTACTCCGAGTCATAAGGACGCGAGGCGCGAGAAGGAGATAACCATTGGATCCGGATCGTGGGAGGATCATTGGATCCGCACGTGGGATCGTGCATCGGAGCCTCGCGAGAAAAGGCTTGAGGACTTGGCCATGGAAATCGCGAAGTCGTGAGGGAGCGAGGTCGCGAGTCTTAGCATCTCAGACCTCAAGAGTCGACATAGAAGTTATTTGACCTCATGAGAAGTGAAGTCACGAGGGAGAAAGGTCGCGAGGGAGAGAGGTCGCGAGTTTCGGCATCTCAGACATCGGGAGTCGACGTAGGAGTTATTCGACCTCGTGAGAAGTGAAGTTGCGAGGGGGTGAGTTCGCGATAGCGCGGAAGTCTCGATAGAAGTGACGAGTGTGGACGGGTCAAGTCACACATGCGCATTAGAGTTTCGGTGCCTCGGATATCGGAGGTTGGAGAACCAAAGGTTCGGTATCGCGAGTAGCGAAATCCCTCCGGAGAAAGTTAGCGAGTTGACTGACCATCGGGTCTGGGGGATCCAAGAACCCAGTGTTCAACCTTTGAACTCGCGAAGTCACGAGTTTCGATCCTCCGAGAAGTTAAGGAAGGGGATCGCGCGACGAAGAGAAATTGTGGGTAGGAAGATTCCTGATAGGGAATTAGGAGAACCTTTGAGTTCTTCGGGCCGAGAAGAGAGGAAGGTCCTGTGTGAGCGGACGTGCCCGTGAGGGTGGTGCGCGTTTTCATCAGAGTGGTATCAGAGCAAGGTTATTTCTCTTTTTTCTATAGCAGAGAAGAAGATAAAATTTCACCATGCCACCGAGGAGAGGGAGACAAGCACAGAATCCAGAGATGGAAAGGCAGATACGTGATCTCCGAGTAAGATTAGAAGATATGGAAGCAACGTAGAGACACACAGCCAGTGCTGGAGATATGAGCGAGTCCGAAGGTGAAGTTGAAGCTGAACAACAAGGAGAAGTTGCAGCCGAAGATGCAGCCAATGAGCGGTTAATTAAAGCTATCACTCGGATGAGTTCAAAAACAAAGATGGACATTCCAACTTATGAAGGAAATATGGATGCAGAAGAGCTTCTAGATTGGATTAGAGCTCTTGACACCTACTTCGATTATGAGGATATCGAAGAGGATAAGAAGGTTAGGCATGCTATCACAAAATTGAAGGGACACGCAGCATTATGGTGGGATGAGCTTCAAGCAGACAGACGTTCCAAAGGCAAGCAAAAGATTAAAAGCTGGGATCGAATGATTGCGAAGATGAAGGCAAAATTCATCCCAAGGGATTATCAAATCACACTATTCAGGAGAATGCAGAACCTGAGACAGAAGCTGATGATAGTGAAGGAGTATACTGAGGAATTCTACAAGCTCAATATCAGGGTAGGTCATTGGGAGAGCGATGATGAAAAAGTTGCCAGGTATATGAATGGCTTGAGATATGATATCCAGGATGAGATGAGTATGACGACCATCATAACGATGGAGGATGCGTATCAGATGGCGTTGAAAGCTGAGGAAAAGCTGAACCGTAAGCCAGGACAGCAAGGCCGAGATAGGAGCCAGCCAAAAGGTAAGTCAGTTGCCCAAGATAGGTTCCAGAAATCCAAGGACGACTGGAAAAAGCCTCAAACTAGAACAGAAATAGGTGGAAGTTCACAGCGAGACCAACACGCTGAAGAGCAAAGGCAGCAGACAGAACAGGGCGGAGGATACGTTGATAATAACACATTTCCTCGTACCAGAGGTAGAGGAAGAGACAGAGGTGGAGTCATCACATGTTACACATGTGGGAAGAATGGGCACAAGGCAGTTGACTGTCTAGATAGGAAGAAGGATGGAGGAGAAGCTCACATCGCTGAAGCACAAAGGTGGGATGCTGAAGCTGAAAACGCAGAAGATGGCGGGTCATTAATGATGTGTAAGGTTCTCTTAACACCCGAGAAGGAGGTGGAGGACATAGTTCAAAGGAACAGACTTTTCAGAACTACATGCAAAACCAAAGACAGGAAATGCAAGGTTATCATGGATAGTGGTAGCACAGATAATCTCGTTTCAATCGAGATGGTAGAAAAGCTGGAGTTGGAGATGACTGATAACCCGAGCCCATACAAAGTTTCATGGCTACAGAAGGGACATCAGGTAAATGTCACCAAACAGTGCTTAGTTGACATCAAGATAGGAGGATACAATGATAAAATAATCTGTGATGTTATTCCTATGGATGTATGTCATTTATTGCTAGGTAGACCATGGCAATATGATAGGAACGTAGTTCATGATGGGAAGATGAATACGTATACTTTGGAGAAGAATGGAAGAACACATATGCTACTTCCAATTAAAGATAAAGAAGTAAAACCAGAACCAAGAAATGTTGTACTTCTCATGAGTGGGAAGGAACTTCTGGCAGAAGTAAAGAAGAAGGAAGATCCACAATTCTTTGTGGTCAGGAAACCAAAAATCGTTCTGACCAGCACAAGAGTGGATGATTTGCCGAAATAAATTCAGGAACTGCTAGAAGAGTTCGTTGATATTGTGGTAGACGAGTTACCTCATTCGTTGCCACCGATGATGTTGCAGGAGCATCGCTCAACTACCAAGTGAGCCAGCGCGTTGAGAAAGAGAGACAGCTGGACAAGCCAGCAATTACCAGTTGCACAGAAACCTGAGATGGAGTGCATACTGAATAAAAGAGTTGGAAGGAAGACCAGGAGAAAGCAATATTTTGAATACCTGGTGAAATGGAAAAATCACCCAGTGGAGGATGCCAGCTGGGAGACAGAAGCAGTGATTTTGAAACATGGGAAGACAGTACA
>JASDQU010014992.1:10130-45326 GCA_032191745.1 Picea mariana
TCTTTGGAATCACGACCGACGATTTTCCGAATTGACCAGCGCCGTCGATCACAACTGGACAGGTGGCACGAATCTAGAGTTTCGGGGTTTCGGCGTTCGGAGTTTTGTGATACAAGAGATCTATGCCCCGGGAAGTCCCGAGTCCCGATTTCCCGAAGTAATGGGAACCGTCAATCTACGGAGGGACGCGTGGCATCAGATCCCAGATATCGGGGTTCGGCATTTCGGGGTTTTCGACACCAAGGAAACTTGCATCACGGATTCGCGATCTGCGAAATCCCGAAGAGGACGTGGCAAGGTGGGTCCCCAAAACTGAGTGGGAGACAGGTGTCACGGCTTTAGGCCTCACCATGGGATGCTGACAGGTGGCATCGGAGATTCGGGGTTCGAGGTTTTGTGCTGCATGAGACACATAGCAACATAGTCGTCGATTTCCCGAAAGGAAATTCCCCGAGCAGAAAGGGACGTTGACCGTTGACCATCGGGGTTCGGGATTTGGTCGTGTACTTGAATTGTGTTCGCGTGAACCGCGAACTCCCGAGTCGCGATATCCCGATTTCCGAAGGAGGGGGAAGATAATTGGAGGAGGCTACAGTGGGTAGTGAACTCCCGAGGGAGTTGAAGAGTGTTGACTCTTCGGGCCCGTGAGAAATTGAAGATCCTGGTGGAAGCGGCTTGCTCGGTGAGGGGTAGGTTGCACCAGATGAGGAGTGTGAGTCATCATATAGACCTCATACCAGGAGCCATTTTTCCAAACAAAGCTGCGTATAGGTTGACGCCGCAGGAAAATGAAGAGGTTAAAAGGTAGGTACAGGAACTGTTAGATAAAGGACTGATCAGGGAAAGTTTAAGTCTGTGTGTCGTTCCAACGGTACTAAGTCCAAAGAAAGATGGAGGATGGAGAATGTGCACTGATTCCAGAGCCATTAACAAGATAACCATCAGGTACAGGTTTCCATTACCACGAATGGATGACTTGATGGACTGTTTAAGTGGAGCAAATTTTTTTTCAAAGATTGATTTGAAAAGCGAATATCATGAGATTCGCATGAGGGAAGGTGATGAGTGGAAGACAGCCTTCAAAACCAATGAAGGGTTGTATGAATGGCTAGTCATGCCGTTTGGCTTGACGAATGCACCAAGTACCTTCATGAGGCTAATGAATGAAGTGTTGAAGGAATTCATTGGTAAGTTTGTCATTGTTTATCTAGATGACATATTGATTTTTAGCAAAACAAAAACAGAACATCTGAAGCATTTAGCTGCAGTAATGAAGAAGCTACAGCAGGAGAAGTTGTTGATCAACATGAGGAAGTCTTCATTTATGAAGAAAGAACTCATTTACTTGGGATTTGTCATATCGGTGAATGAATTAAAGATGGATCCAAGTAAAGTGGAGGTAATTAAGAATTGGCCATCACCGAGAAATATTTTCGAGGTGAGAAGTTTCCATGGACTGGCTAGTTTCTACCGAAAATTCATTAGGAATTTCAGTGGAATTAGCGCAGCAATGATGGATACTGTCAAGAAAAAACATAAATCTTTTCATTGGATGGAAGAGGTAGAGAAGAGTTTCAACCTGTTGAAATGAAAGATCACGGAACAACCGGTTTTGGTGTTTCCGGATTTCCAAAAGGTGTTCCAAGTGAAATGTGATGCAAGTGGCTTTGCCATAGGAGCGGTCTTGAGCGAGGAGGACAGACCAATTGAATATTTCAGCGAGAAGCTGGATGAGGAAAAAGTGAAGTACTCCACGTATGACAAAGAATTTTATGCTATCATACAGGCATTGAAGAAATGGAGGCATTACTTGATCCCGAAATAGTGATAATCATGCATTGCAGTTTGTGACTCAACAGGAGAAGTTGAATCAGAAAAATGCTAAATGGGTAGAGTATATGCAGAATTTTACATTTGTAATTAAACACATTTCAGGTACCGCTAACAAAGTGGCTGATGCTTTGAGCAGGAAGTGTTTGTTGCTGCAGGAGTTCCGAATCAAAACATTGGGTTTTGAAAATCTTAGGGACATGTATGCAGGTGATGCAGATTTTGCAGAGGCATATGAAGCAGCTGAGAATCCAGTTCTCAGAGACAGAAGCCCATGTATAGATTACATGATCCAAAATGGACTGTTGTTCAGAGGCAATCAACTATGCATTCCAAATTGCTCCATGAGGGAGAATCTGTTAAAAGAAAAACACAGCGGTGGATTGGCAGGGCATTTTGGCCACGACAAGACATTTGCAAAGCTAAGAGAAGCATACTTTTGGCTAGGGATGTGGTCGGAAGTCAAGAGGTTTGTCGACAGATGTAGAATTTGTCAGAATTCGAAGGGCCAGAAGCAGAATGCGGGATTCTATCAATCATTACCCATACCCGAAAGGTCGTGGGATGAAATTAGCATGGATTTTGTATTGGGATTGCCTAGGACGCAAAGAGGACATGATTCAATCTTTGTGGTGGTTGACAGGTTTTCCAAAATGGCACATTTTATCCCATGTCAGAAGACCAGTGATGCGACTCATATCGCAAATTTGTTCTTCAAGGAGATCATTCGACTTCACGGGTTACCTAGAAGCATAGTATCAGACAGGGATACAAAATTCATTGGACATTTCTGGAGGACACTCTGGAAGAAGATGGGGACTAACTTGATGTTTAGTTTTGCCTATCATCCTCAGACGGATGGGAAAACAGAGGTGGTAAATAGAAGTCTAGGAGACTTATTAAGAAGCTTGGTGACAGAGCACCACAACAGTTGGGACAATGTGTTGCCACAGGTAGAGTTTGCATACAACGACTCAGTAAACAGAAGCATAGGCAAAAGTCCATTTGAGATTCTATACGACAGGCAGCCAAGAGGAGTATCTAAACTGAGGGATTCAGAGCAGATAATGACTAAGAGTGCAAGCGCTGAAGAATTCACAGAGGCGATGAAAGAACTTCACAGCAGGGTGAAGGAGCAACTGCAAGATTCAAACCAGGAATATAAGCACAGAGAAGATCAGCATCAAAGACAACTTCAATTCGAGGTTGGTGTTCTAGTTCTGGCACATCTGAGGAAGGAAAGGTTCCCAAGGGGAACATACAACAAGCTAAAAATGAAGAAAATTGGGCCATGTAGAGTCCTAAAAAAATTGGGAGAAAATGCTTATGAAATTGAATTGTTGGATGAGATCAAAATATCCCCGACATTCAATGTCTCAGGCTTATATCCATATAAGGCTGAAGAAGCAGGAGCTATAAGTGATGAACATCTAGAGATCCAGTGGCAGAAGCAGATGCCGATTGTAGAGCAGCCACAGATGGAGCATATACTTGACAAGAGAGTGAGCAAGAGGACCAGGCGAAAGCAATACTTTGAGTATCTGGTCAAATGGAAGAACCACCCAGTGGAAGATGCCAGCTGGGAAAGAGAAGCAGAGATTCAAAAGCATGGATAGACCATGCAGGAGCTCATGGAAAGGAGCACATGAAAGTTTTCAAGCCGAGGAGTATGATGCAGGAGCATCGCCAACTCATCAAGCGAGCCAGCACATCAAGCAGAGATCAGCTAGATAAACAAACCCAAACTTTTGAAAATACTTTGGGATTGTAGCGCAAGTCTTTTAATGAATCCATTTATGAAGGCACATTGTATATTGTATTGGACCTTGAGCCTTTAAGCTCTCGTCCTTTGGTAGATAGGAGGCATTTAATCTAGTTAATGCTGGTAGATAGGATTTTAAGTCTAGATTTGATAGTTTAGAGTTCGAGAGGGAAAACGGATATAGACACCCTCATTCTGCATTGTATTATGATCAACCTAGGAGAAGAGAAGAGCAAGCAGAGAATTTGTATGAAGAACACCCATGTATAGGCAATTGAATTAATAGAAGGAAGCTTTGATTCAAATTCATGGTTCGTGTTGTTTTCTCTGTGTATTGATNCAACCTAGGAGAAGAGAAGAGCAAGCAGAGAATTTGTATGAAGAACACCCATGTATAGGCAATTGAATTAATAGAAGGAAGCTTTGATTCAAATTCATGGTTCGTGTTTTTTTCTCTGTGTATTGATGTTATGCTCATGAATGTTTGCTTTCTTGTTATGCATTTTCTTTGTATATGTTGTGCATGTGATTTCATGTTTCAAACTGAAGTCTGAAAGGGAGAGAGAATGAGGTTCAATTGTTTCTCTATCTGAGCCAGGAGATTCCTTCAAAGTGTGTAGTTGAAGTCATCCGCAAGGAGTGCGTTGATGAAGGCTCGGTAGTTTAACTTTTGTTCTCATTCACCCAGAAGTGGAAGTGGGTTGTTGAAGCCGTGCAAGGAGTGCGCAAGCTGAATCAGAAATCTCAGTTGTGAATCTGAGCAAAGGAAATCAAAGACTATTGCAGCAGGAGTTACGCAGAGTCGAAGGGATTCAACACTGGAGAGTTGTTGAATGATTGCCGCGTGGAGCGCGTGCAAGTCCCTCTGAAAGAATTAGAGTGGAAAAGCTTAGGAGGAATAGACCTTTGAACTCCCTGAAGGCTAAGTGCAGGGAAGTTGCGTTGGAATTCGGAGGAAAGCATCGCAGGTTGGCGAGCGAGCAAATGAGTCTCATTGAGAGACACTTCTCTATTTCGCAGAATCCTCGAGGGGAGAACGGACGGATGAAATCTTAGGAAGAGATTTCATGAAGTTTCGAGAGTCGTTGGATCTCCCAGAGGTGCAAAGTAGTTACAGCATAGGTGTGGAGAGGATTCCAAGCTCAAGAGGGGCAGCACCGTTGATCCAATTCGGTCAGGGCCATTGGATTGTTCACGAGATCGCCTATCGGGGCCTCGTGAGGAAAGTGTCCTAAGTTTGGTAAGGGGAGTCACGATATTACGATAAGTAATATTCTGACTACTCTGAGGATAGTGTGGATCCATAGGAGTTGGTATGTGGACAGGTGGCACCTCACATCTCGGAAACTCGTAAGTGGAAGGGTTGAGAAATTGGTGTTAAAAGTCGCGAGGCGCGAGGATGCGAAGCGACGAAGTGGCGAGAGGATCAGGAGTGTCCATCTGAGTGGGACAGGTGGCAGAGATAGGGAGATATCGCAAACTCGGGACCTCGCAGGGTGAGAGCCCAAGCATTGGGTACTCCGAGTCACGAGGATGCAAGGCGTGAGAAGGAGATAACCACTGGATCCATATCGCGGGAGGATCGTTGGATCCGCACGTGGGATCGTGCATCGGAGCCTCGCAAGAAAAGGCTCGAGGACTTGGCCACGGAAATTGCGAAGTCGCGAGGGAGCGAGGTCGCGAGTCTCGGCATCTTGGACCTTGGGAGTCGACGTAGAAGTTATTCGACCTCGTGAGAAGCGAAGTCACAAGGGAGTGAGGTCGCGAGTTTCGGCATCCTGGACATCGGGAGTCGACGTAGGAGTTATTCGACCTCGTGAGAAGCAAAGTCGCGAGGGGGTGAGTTCGCGATAGCACGGAAGTCCCGATAGAAGTGACGTGTGTGGATGGATCAAGTCACACGTGCGCATTGGAGTTTCACTGCCTCGGATATCGGAGGTTGGAGAACCAAAGGTTTGGTATTGCGAGTAGCGAGGTCGCGAGTAGCGAAATCCCTTTGGAGAAAGTCAGCGAGTTGACTGACCATCGGGTCTAGGGGATCCGAGAACCTAGTGTTCAACCTTTGAGATTGTTCACGAGATCGCCTATCGGGGCCTCGTGAGGAAAGTGTCCTAAGTTTGGTAAGGGGAGTCACGATATTACGATAAGTAATATTCTGACTACTCTGAGGATAGTGTGGATCCATAGGAGTTGGTATGTGGACAGGTGGCACCTCACATCTCGGAAACTCGTAAGTGGAAGGGTTGAGAAATTGGTGTTAAAAGTCGCGAGGCGCGAGGATGCGAAGCGACGAAGTGGCGAGAGGATCAGGAGTGTCCATCTGAGTGGGACAGGTGGCAGAGATAGGGAGATATCGCAAACTCGGGACCTCGCAGGGTGAGAGCCCAAGCATTGGGTACTCCGAGTCACGAGGACGCAAGGCGTGAGAAGGAGATAACCACTGGATCCGGATCGCGGGAGGATCGTTGGATCCGCACGTGGGATCGTGCATCGGAGCCTCGCAAGAAAAGGCTCGAGGACTTGGCCACGGAAATTGCGAAGTCGCGAGGGAGCGAGGTCGCGAGTCTCGGCATCTTGGACCTTGGGAGTCGACGTAGAAGTTATTCGACCTCGTGAGAAGCGAAGTCACAAGGGAGTGAGGTCGCGAGTTTCGGCATCCTGGACATCGGGAGTCGACGTAGGAGTTATTCGACCTCGTGAGAAGCAAAGTCGCGAGGGGGTGAGTTCGCGATAGCACGGAAGTCCCGATAGAAGTGACGTGTGTGGATGGATCAAGTCACACGTGCGCATTGGAGTTTCACTGCCTCGGATATCGGAGGTTGGAGAACCAAAGGTTTGGTATTGCGAGTAGCGAGGTCGCGAGTAGCGAAATCCCTTTGGAGAAAGTCAGCGAGTTGACTGACCATCGGGTCTAGGGGATCCGAGAACCTAGTGTTCAACCTTTGAACTCACGAATTCATGAGTTCCGATCCTTCGAGAAGTTAAGGAAGGGGATCGCGCGATGAAGAGAATCTGTGGGTAGGAAGATTCCCGATAGGGAATTAGGAGAACCTTTGAGTTCTTCGGGCTGAGAAGAAAGGAAGGTCCTGTGTGAGCGGACGTGCCCGTGAGGGTGGTGCACGTTTACGTCAAGATGACAAGGTTGTTAAGATTTCACTGATTCCAGAAAGGCTATGTGGAATGCAATCAGGTGACAGAAGCGTGCAAGAATGTTAGTCAGAATAGTGAGTGGAGAATAACTAAAAGAGACAGAGTGGAAGAGCCAAGAAGGATATAAAATGAAGCAAGGACAACAGAGAAAGGGTTGATTCATTGTGTCACTGTTAGTTATTCATTGTTCAAGGGCTAGTCCATTGGATCACTCTGAGTCTCTGTAGTATTGTAATGTCTCTGGTTGTAAGTATGAGTCTGTCAGATGTGAAATTTTGAAAGGATGTGCATGGAACAATGTATTGTAAATTTGGGGAATTATCAAAGGGAATATGAGACCTTGTTGTTGTAGATATATGATTTTCTTAATGTATGACTATGACTGATGGAATGAGGACCATAATAATGTTGCAATGATTATGAACCTATGGCATGTCAATTATGTGTCTAAATGAATGTGTTTCTTCCATTATGTTTTTCCATCTATTAACTTGTAATGCATTATATGAATGTCAACCCAGATGGATCTCTATGTGTCTATCCCTTCATTCCTGAAATAAAACCAGATGGTGTTTGTGATCCTCATAGCATCTCGAGTGAGACCTTCTTCCACCTTGGTCGAGGATTGATATGTTGATGATTTGGGGGTATTGTTGGTCAACATTAGATGAACCCTAGGGCTTAACCCCCCGTTATTAAGAATGAAACATGCAAGCATGAAACAAACAAAGAAATGGTTCCATTGCTAGAACATGAAAGTCTTGTATTGAATGATGAAGGAAAGAAATGAGGTGGTATCCATCTCATAAACAAATTCAATATCGGTTAATTGCAAAAGAAAATGTTTTTTCTTAGAGGGAGATTCAAGGTTTGGGAGTCAATGTGAAGTGATGGAAGGATAAGTATCTTTACATTGATATGCATGAGACTTTCTTTGTTGAATTTCCCTATTTGTTGTATGAATAACTAAAAAGGAGGACTCCCACTACTACTTCTTTGAGGCCACTAGAGTTGAAAGTTTGGGATCAATCCACAGTTAATATGATGAAGGAATTATAAAAACAAGTGGGCTCAAGCCATTGATATTTTGTTTTCTTGATTGAAGGATGGGTATATAATTGAATTTTCTATGGAGTAAACCAATTCTTTCAATGGGGATGAAATAAAGTTCACGGAATGTCCTAGGAAAATACTATTGGAAGAAATCTCACTCTAGATAAGTATGGTGTTCGTCGAGAAGGGGATGATGTGCATGGATCCTGAGAGGATGGCTGAGTAGAATCTCCTAGCGCTAGGGGTGGTGAAAAGATGTGGGGGAAGTGAGAAAGGAGATGGATTTACTAAGGAGGATCAAGAATTTTTTTAGATGAGGTGAGGAATGGGATGGACCCATAGGATTAGAGAATAGAAAGAGCCGAGAGATATGCAAGAAGAGTTGAGTTAATAAGGAAAGAGGAACATAGGGTTGGAAAGAAAAAAGCAAGGGGAATGCGACGAGGGGCCAATCCCAGGATGAAGACAAAGGAGACTTCACCAGGAGGAAGTGTGGAAGAGTGTGTTATGCCAAAGAGTAGCACAGATGAATATAGGCTCATGAAGAGGCATGGAATTGAGAGTATAGTGTCCAATGGGGATATGAGTAGTAGTAGTAGTAGTAGTAAGGCCCCAAGAGATAAAGTACGAACCCCTTGGCTCTTGTGGAGTGTCACAACTTTGGAGGAAGATGAAGTGAAGAATAGAGGTGCAGAGGTAGGAGAGGAAGATGGAGGATGCTCTAGTGGTGGGGGGAAATAATTGGTGGCAATAAATTGTCTTTCGTGGCTTCAGATAGGTAACTCACTGGGTCACTTCACAGGAAATTTTAGAAGAATATGGACTTACCCACCCTTTGAACCACCGCTCTTGCACATTTGTAATCAAGAAGAAGGTACTAGAAAATAATGAGATGATTGGAATAGGAGAAAGATTCAAAGGATATAGAAGATAAAGGATGAGTGAAGAATAAGTTGAAGTCAATGCTACTTCACCAAGAAGAGTATTAATGTTGAGAATCCTGAAAACCAACAATTAGATTGGAGGAAATAGTTCAATATTGAGGATGGTGAATCATGATAGTACCCTAAGGTTACCCGTTTTCCATGGAACAGGTAGGGATGATGTCAAACAACATTGGTTCATGTATGAAGCGATATGATCTATGAAGAGGATCACAAACAAAGCAATGAAGATTGTGCAGCTGGAAACCATGTTCAAGGACAAATCCTTTATGTGGTACATGAAGTACAAGGCCAGTGCGCCAACGAGACAAGAAGGGTCCTTGAAAGAGATCAAGATAGATGTACTTAGGAAATTCTAGACACCTAAGTTAGAGTCTTAGTGTATTATGGAGATCAAGGAGCTTAAGAAGAAACAAGGAGAGACCTCATGGGATTATGATGAACGGTTCAATATTTTGTTGGATAGGTTGATGTTTCATATCTAGTACATACAACATATAGAATGGTTTATTACGGGGTTACTTCCCCATATCAGATTCCCTCTCACCCAATAGAAGGTAATGACTCAATTCAAGGCAGTGGATATTACAATGGTATTGTAGGCTACACCAAGAGGGGTAGAGACATTGACAGGATTAACGTAGGTATAGTCCAAACTAGCCAATCTGACAATGTAGTTACAAGATATGGTGAAGTAAAAATTCATGTGCAAGCATGTATGGTTTACCATGTGTCGGTCTGAGGGGCATCACATACATGAGTGGCATGTATGTGGAAACTATGTGGTGATGGAAGAACTGATTCCATTTCCAACTATCCCTCTACGTGTTTCCCCAACAGAAGTATGTTCCCTTGGTTTCTCGATTTTCTAAGAGACGCGTAAATGGGTTAGGTGCGTGAAGAATGGGTCTCACTACACCATGTGTAGTATAAGAATGAATGTATACTCATTGAATCACACTTAAACCAATTTATTAAACACACAAATACCACAAGAATAAATAAGTAGGGGGGAGTTAGTGGATTCCATTCGATCTCGAAATCCCAAGCCCAATATCTTAGTTAACAAAACTGACCAGATGGATATGTGTAAAGAGGCGTTGCAGCCCACCAGAGATAACTGTGCTCAATTAAGAAAGGATGTACTCCTACAGGGGTGTGCAGGAAGCATGCAAGGTGCCCCATGGGAGTAAGGATTGTGCATGCATGGAGATGTAACTATCACAATCAAAGTTCTGTGGTCCTAGTCTTTTCATGCATTAAAAAGGTGGCGTGTCTGTTATATGGTACCTAAAGCAGAGGCTATGAGAGAAAGAATCAATAGTAAATGTTAAAATATCACCAAGAGATTCTACATGTTTGGAAGAAAAGGTAGGTGTCAATGCACGATGAATGCAAAAGGGTTGATATGTCTCAGATATCTAGAACACCGATGATACCCAGGAATTTGGGAAAGACTTTCATTATAGCTTGATACTACTTATGTTTTCCATGGTGATCTGGAGGCCCCCTCAGGGTTTTGAATGATGTGTTGGGAGTGGACATGCCTTTGAAACTCATCGATTCCTTCCATTACATGAGAGAAGGGATCCTATCACCCAAAATTCCCGTGATGAAACTTTTTAGAGCTGGTACCAACAACTTATTAAAGAAATAACTTTGCAAGTGTGCATCCCACACACCATTATGGATAGGTATGTTGGCTATATTCTATTTGAATGTAATTTTCATAATGAATTCATCTATCCCACCAATAACCAAGGAGTTGTGATGGTGCTACTACTATTATGTATCACAAAAGAGGACATATGACAAGGCATCATTGAATGGCCCATGTATCTGTAGCCAATCCCAGGGGAATAAATGGACACTCTCAAAACACACACTAAGCGTAATCACAACCAAAAGTGGGTTTAGGTTGCCCAGTTATAGGCATAGTGCATGGTCCACCCTGAGGGGGATCCAACTATGACACCTTAGTAAAGTTCCCTCAGGACCCATGCCCCATGTAGCAGTAAACACAGTCCACCCCATTTAGTGAAGAATTACAACAGAATGGTCCAACTGTTTGTAGTACCAACTCCTTAGCACAACTTGGTTCCAACTAGATGGCATTGGGTTTCACATTCATAGATGCACTCAAAAGAGAATTTTTTTATAACAAATGCACATAGAGGATATTTGTAACATCAACCATCTATGTCAATAACTCAGGGCCACAACATCATCCTCAGAAACTCTACTATGGCCACTAGCGTCTAGAAGCAGTTCCAGTACTCCCACACAGGTTCTTATATTTGACCCATCAACACCACTTCCAAGGGACATTAAAAATGGTGGTATTCCAATGGCACCAATTCCAACTCTAGTAATGCAAGGCTATTTTTCCACCTTACTTTTTGAGTTGGGTTAGTGACACCAAATATTGGGTCGCGTTCATGCACAACTACAGCTACAGAACCAAGTGGATATTTCAGTGCATCATCAAATGCATGAGCATTATCAAAAGGTGGTTCAGGACCACCAGGTGTTGTAGAAGAAGTATGATACATAATTTTCAACACATGCAACCACTCAAGCCCAATATACTGAGATTATTACAACATTCACTGACATTATCAGGGTGGTCGACAACCTGTATGAAAAAATTCCTGCTACTTCAACATAAGGGCACGAAATCCCCCTCGGTCTTAAGATATTAGACGCGAATGACCACCTACAAAACCTAGATTCACAACTTGCATCTCTTCATCCACCAATCCACCAAATGAGCCCATAGGAAACTCAATTACAACAAACAATTTGGTTGGTGAAAGCAGTTGTCCAAGATGGCCAACCCAGGATGGAACCATTTTTAAGTGTGGTCAAATACACCTTTTCCTTGTGAATGCATCTTCAAAATCCACCCAAGGTGTCTACAATTGTGGATATATGCCACACAACAAAGGTTGAGGTCACACAAAAGAAGTGTATTTTGGCTTCTTTAACTCCTGGGGAGTGCGTAACTATGATGACAACTATTGCATCAAACACAAAAGATATCACTACATCCTGAGATGAGAAGTAGAGAATATTAGAGCTCGTCACTTATGCAGTTGATAAGGCCTTGATCCTATACACCCATCTCGCAAATTTGTAGGTTGTTGTCATCCCTTTCATTGAGAAAATGAACGCAATAGACCTGATAGTTCCTTAGGTGACAACGGTCGATGTTGATGCAGTTTTTCATCTCATGTAGGAATTCCAAGGCCCCTTCAATGAACCTAAGTGCCATTTCAAGTAGTTCATGCAGGAATTCAAGAACACCATCACATTTGTCACAACAGTTCTTCCCTAAGGAATTTTTCTTAAGGATGAGCCAAGTAATAGTGCAGGGGGCCTATTGGCACCCAAATTTTTGGGTAAATATCAAGCACACAGACAAATGAAGTTGTACATGCTCATTCCATTTTTACGTGCATCCAAGAAGATGCACGAGGATTCATAATAAGCAAGCACTAGGTCAAGTTTTGTTAATGCATTCCAAGTCCAGTTTTGTCAATGCACCCTATTCCAAGTTTTGGAATGCATGCTGGAATCAATAAAAGAATCTTTGGGAAATATCCCCGAATGATTACTGCTAGAACAAGGGAATGTGGAGAAGAAAGGATATGATATGGAAAGGTATTTAAGATTACCCCAATTCTAGAAAGGATACGTGGAATGCAAGTAGGTGACAGAAGCGTGTGAGACTGTTAGTTAGTAGAGAAAGTGGAGTAGAACTAAAATTTATAGAGAACCAAAGCTGAGAATAATATAAAAGGAAGTAAGGAAGATAGAGAAAGGATTGATTCATTGGGTCACTACTAGTAGTTCATTGTTCAAGGGATAGTCCATCGGCTCACTCTAAGCCTCTGTAGTATTATAATTTCTTTGGTTGTAAGTCTAATTTTGTCATATCTGAAAGTCTAAAAGGATCATATGTGAAAGTCTAAAAGGATGTGCATGACACAATGTATTGTAAGTCTAGAGAATTATTTGAGGGAATATGAGACCCTGTTGTTGTCAATATATGATTTTCTTAATGTATGCTTGTGATTGATAGAATGAGGATGATAATAAAGTTGCATTGATTTTGAACCTATGATGTCTCAATTAAGTGTCTAAATGAATGTGTTTCTTCCATTATGTTTTTTCATCTGTTAAGTAACCTGCAATGCATTATATGAATGTCAACCCAGATCAATATATGTGTGTTTATCCCTTCATCCCCAACACAAGACCAGATGGTCTATGTGATCCTCATAGAATCTTAAGTGAGGACTTATTCAGACTTATTTGAGGATTGATATGCCTATGATTTGGGGTTTTTGTTGGTCAACTCTGGGAGAACCCTCATTTTTAACCTCCCGACATTAAGAAGGATGTGTGCAAGTGTGAAAATACCTAACAAATGATTCAAAAAGTTGTCATGGTGCACTAATATGGTCCAAAAAGCATGTATTGATGGTCATAATGTGTCTTACAAGTTTACTATTAATGGTTGTCCTGGGGATAGAACCGAGGTTAGTGTGTTGTAAAATATAGGTGCACTAGAGATGATGTGCTAAGGAAAAACAAGCCTACCAGAGATTTTTTGATGCAGGAAAATCGTCAACAGCCAAACGAGTGTGAAGGCAGAAGACAACTGGAATACCACCAATGCACGTTTTTGAAATGTTTCAAAAGTTTAAGGGAGTGGATATTAATGTAATAGTTAGGAAGATGGTGTACTTGCATTTATATCTTGGAGGTTGTAAACAGATCTTGAGAAATTGCTCTCATCTGTAAAACATTAAGGCATTTAAGCCCAGTTAATGAAACTAGGTAGGTTTGAATTAATAGATTAGACAGTTTAGAGAATAGGAGGGAAAACGGATATAGACACCCTCGCCTTTGTATCATTAGTGAGTTGTATCATTAGAACATAGCATAGAGAAGTAGCAGAGAGCTGTAGAGGAGAACCCATGTACAAAAGCTTTGAATTAATATATAAAGCTTTGAATCAGCTTTCATGGTGTTATGATGCTTATTGTTTACATTTACTTAATGGTATGTTTACAGTTGTTTTGTTCTCTCTATTATGCATTATTTGTGATGCTATGTTGTGTATGTAGGATTTTGTATTAAATGTTTGAAGTCTGAGAGAGAGAGAGAATGAGTTTTAATTGTTTCTCTTCCTGAGAGAGAATTTCCTACAAGGAGTGCAGTGAAACGTCTGCAAGGAGTGCATTGACAAAGGTTCAGAGTTATCTCTGAAAACTCAAGAGGGATACCATTGTTCTCATTCCAGCATAAGTCCAAGTGAAGCACAGAAAGTTGTGCAAGGTGTGTGCAGGCTGGTTGAAAGCTTAGAACTTATCAACCAAGGGGAGAGTTGAAGGACTGTTGTTGCAAAGAGCGCACAGAGTCGAAGAATAAAATACTTAGAAGTATTTGAAAGTTTGTCACAAGGAGTGCGTGCAGGGGTCCTTTTGAGACTTGAGTTGCAAGAGAAAGCTCATAAGGGATAACACCTTTGAACACTTCAGAGGACAGAGATTGAAATACTTCAAAAGGAGACAAGGGTCGAAGTCATCCATCAGAAGTAAAATTCAGAAGGGAGAACATTGGCTCATTTTGTAGGAGCAACGAGCGGTCGAAATTCTCTGTGGAGAATTCACGAAACCACCAGGACCGTGGGATCCAGAGAAGTTGTAGGGTGGTTAGAGGCCGACGAACTCATCACTCTAGGATCCATAATCAATGTGGACCGTTGATCGTGCTTTGCACAAGCCGGCAGATCATTTCATCATTTTAGGGATCCCGACGACAAAGAGTTGAGCGCAGTGGAACGAAAGTCCTGAAGTCGCAAGTTGCGACAAAAATTGGCATGGAGTTTCAGGATTTCGGCACTTCGGGTGTCGGGAAATGGAGGAGGCAGTGCTTTGGGATCGAGATTCCCAAAAGGCGGGAAGAGTGACAGGTGGCAAGAATCCATGTTAGAGATAGAAGATAGCGGAGAAGACAGGTGGCGTATTTTTCGCCAGGYGGACTCAAACTTCCTTGATTGTTTCGAGGTTTCGTAGCTTGGAGAGTCGGAAGCCTTGCATCAGGGTTTGTAAAGACGTGAAGTCCAAAATTCCAAATCAACGGAAAATTCTGTGAGAAGCCAGCCTTTGCTGAATACATTTGGGTAAATCAACATTTTAGGTTTCGGCAGTAGAGGGCCGAGAAACTTGACAATAGGGATCACAAAATTGCGAGACTCAAAGCCCCGAATCAGTGAAGGGTGTGATGTTATTGTGGTCAAGGAGATTTGGGTTGGCCCCTGGTGTTTGTTCACGTGGGCTCAATTCATAAGGACCTGTGGATACGACGTGAGTGTATGAGATATTCCCCGAGGGGAAATCAAAGAGTCAATCAGACTCAAGGGCAGATTTAGAAAGATCCTGCGTGGACCTTGACCTGGGGGTTCGGGGGTCTGCACCAATTGGTATCAGAGCACAGAAAAAGTTCTTTGTTTTCTGTAGCAGAGAAAAGAGGAACATTTCTTAGCCATGCCGCCGAGAAGAAGAGATAGGCCCATGCCAATGCCTGATCCAGTAGTGGAAAGAGAAATGTACGAACTATGTGCTAAGCTTGATGCCATGGAGACCGCACAGAGACACACAGTTAATGTTGGGGACATCAGCAAAGCTGAAAGTGAAAATGAAGCTAGATATGAAGGAGAAGAAGTGGCAGTCGAAGATGTTGCGGATGAACGCCTATTCAAGGCTGTTGTAAGGATAGGTGCCTGAGCAAAGATGGACATTCCCATGTATGAGGGAAACCTAGATGTTGAAGATCTTCTAGACTGGATTAGAACTCTAGATAAATACTTCGACTATGAGGATGTTGAGGAAGACAAGAAGGTCAAACATGCTGTCACAAGACTTAAAGGGCATGCAGCACTATGGTGGGATGAGCTGCAGGTTGACAGACACTGCAAAGGCAAGCAGAAAATTAAGAGTTGGGATAGAATGGTTGCAAATATGAAAGCCAAATTCATACCCAAGAATTATCAAATCACTCTATTTTGGAGGATGTAGAATTTGAGACAGAGGCTGATGTCAATGAAAGAATACACTGAAGAGTTCTACAAGATAAACATTAGAGTAGGTCATTAGGAAAGTGATGATGAAAAGGTTGCCAAGTACATGAATGGTCTGTGATATGACATTCACGATGAGATGAGCATGATGATCATTAGAATTGTAGAAGATGCTTATCAGATGGCTTTGAAAGATGAAGAGAAGCTGAGCCAAAAGCAAGGTCAAAGAGGCCGAGATAGAAGTCAAGCCAGAGGAAAAACAGTTGCCCAAGACAGGACTCAGAAGCCTAAAGAAGAGGGAAAGAAACCTCAAACTCAATATGAGAGAGGAGGAAGCTCACAAAGAGGGTAGTATGCCGATAGAAATACTTTTCCTCGAGCCAGAGGAAGAGGAGGTGAAGTGAAATGTTTTGTCTACGGGAAAAACGGACATAAATCTTATGAGTGTCTAGACAGAAAGAAAGAAGGTGGTGAAACTCACATTTTCGAAGCACAAGGACGGAATGTTGAGGTAGAATATGTTGAGGGCAGAAGATCCTTAATGATGAGGAAAGTTATCTTGAAGCTGGAGAAGGAGGTAGAGAACCCAGCCCAAAGAAATAAACTGATTCGGACTGCTTGCAAAACCAAAGACAAGGTATGCAAAGTCATCGCGGATAGTGGTAGCATAGACAATCTCGTTTCTATAGAGATGGTAGAAAAGATGGAGTTGGAGACTATCATACATCCAAGCCCATATAGAGTTTCGTGGCTACAAAAAGGACATCAGGTAAATGTCACTAAACAATGTTTAGTTGAATTTAAAATAGGAGAATATAAAGATGAAATATTATGTGATGTCATTCCCATGGATGTTTGTCATCTATTGCTGGGTAGACCATGCCAATATGACAGAAATGTGATTCATGATGGGAGAAAGAACACATACACCCTAGAGAATAATGGGAGGACACACATGTTGCAGTCGATTAAGGATAAAGAAGTAAAAATAGAGACAAGAAACACCGTACTTCTCATGAGTGGGAAGGAACTTCTTAATGAGGTTAAGAAGAAGGAACACACACAATTTATTTTGACCAGTACAAGAGTGGATGATTTACCAGAAGAAATCCAAAAGTTTCTAGAAGAATTTTTTGATATAGTAGTTGACGAACTACCTTGTTTGTTGCCACAGATCAGAAGTATAAGTCATCACATTGATCTTATACCTGGAGCCAGTTTACCAAACAAAGCATTGTACAGGTTGATGCCGTAGGAGAATGAGGAAGTTAAGAGGCAAGTCCAGGATTTAATGGACAAAGGATTGGTTAGGGAGAGCTTGAGTCCATGTGTTGTTCCAATAGTGCTCAACCCAAAGAAAGATGGAGGCTGGAGGATGTGTACAGACTCAAGGGAAATCAATAAGATTACCATCAGATATAGATTTCCATTACCAAGGATGGATGACTTGATGGATTGCTTGAGTGGAACAAGATTATTTTCAAAGATTGATTTGAAAAGTGGATATCATCAAATTCGTATGAGAGAAGGTGATGAATGGAAGATAGCATTCAAGATGAATGAAGGGTTGTATGAATTGCTTGTTATGCCATTTGGCTTAACAAATGCACCTAGTACTTTCATGAGATTGATGAATGAAGTCTTGAAGGAATTCATTGGGAAATTCGTCATTGTATATCTTGACGATATATTAATTTTCAGCAAGACAGAAGCAAAACAGTTGAAGCATTTAGTTGCAGTGATGAGGAGATTACAGCAAGAGAAGTTGTTGATAAACATGAGGAAATCATCATTTATGAGGACAGGACTCATTTAATTGGGTTTTGTTATCTCTGCAAATGAGTTAAAAATGGATCCAGATAAGGTAGAACGATTAAGAATTGGCCATCGCTGAAATGTGTTTTTGAAGTTCGAAGCTTCCATGGTTTAGCTAGTTTTTACAGGAAATTCATTTGAAATTTCAGTGGGATTAGCGCACCAATGATGGATATGGTGAAGAAAAGACATAAATCTTTTCATTGGACAAAGGAAGCAGAGAAAAGTTTCAACCTGTTGAAGAAGAAGATCACGGAGAAACCAATTCTAGTGTTGCCAGACTTTAGCAAGACGTTCCAGGTCAAGTATGACGCTAGTGGGTTTGCAATTGGAGCAGTCTTGAGCCAAGACAATAGGTTGGTTGCATACTTCAGCGAGAAACTGAATCAGGCGAAGATCAAATACTCAACATATGACAAAGAATTCTATGCAATCATACAAGCACTAAAGAAATGGAGACATTATTTGGTCCCTAAAGAGTTTGTTTTGTACAACGACAATCATGCTTTGAAATTCGTGTCTCAACAAGAAAAATTGAACCAAAAGCATGCTAAATGGGTTGAATACATGCAGAATTTTACTTTTGTGATTAAGCATATTTATGGAACTGCTAACAAAGTTGTTGATGCTTTGAGCAGGAAATGCTTGCTTATGCAGGAATTCAGAGTCAATACTTTTGGTTTTGATAACCTCAAAGAAATGTACAAGGGTGACCCAGATTTTAAGGAAGCATATGAGGCATCTGAGAATCCAGTTCTCAAGGAAAGAAGCCATTGGACCGAATATATGATTCAAGATGGATTGTTATTCAGCGGCAATTACCTATGTATTCCAAAATGCTCCATGAGGGAGAATTTGCTGAAGTAAAAACACAGTGGAGGATTGGTCGGACACTTTGGTCATGATAATATGTTCTCAAAGTTGAGTGGCTCATATTTTTGGTCGGGGATGAGGATAGATGTTAAGAAATTTGTGGACAGATGTAGGATTTGTCAGCACACAAAGGGGAAAAGGCAGAACACAGGATTATACCAGCCATTACCCATACCTGAGAGGCCGTGGGATGCAGTGAGCATGGATTTCATATTGGGACTACCAAGGACACAAAGAGGATGTGATTCAATCTTTGGGGTGGTCGACAAATTTTCAAAGATGGCACATATCATTCCATGCCAGAAAACCAGTGACGCAACTCATATTGCGAACCTATTTTTCAAAGAAGTCATCAGACTTCACGGCTTGCCAAGGAGTATTATTTCGGATTGAGATACCAAGTTCATAGGACATTTCTGGAGGAATTTATGGAAGAAGCTGGGGACAAGTTTGTCTTTTATCTCATCTTATCATCCTCAGGCAGATGGGTAGACAGAAGTTGTGAACAGAAGCTTGGGAGACTTACTAAGGAGCTTAGTGACTGAACACCACAGTTAGTGGGATCACATTCTGCCATGGGTGGAATTTGCTTATAATGATTCAATCAATAGAAGCACAGGGCAGAGTCCATTCCAAATTTTATATGGAATGCAACCAAGGGGAGTTTCTGAATTGAAATATTTAGAACAAGATGAATTCAGGAGGGCTAGTGCAGAGGACTTTGCAGAAGCAATGAAGGAGCTACACAACTGAGTCAAAGAGAGATTGCAGAGTTCAAATCAAGAATACAAGTGCAGAGCAGATCAACATAGGTGAGAACTTCAATTTGAAGTTGGTGATCTGATTCTTGCACATCTAAGGAAGGAGAGGTTCCCAAGGGGAACATATAACAAACTGAAGATGAAAAAGATTAGATCATGCAGAGTCATGAAGAAGTTTGGGGCAAACACATATGAGATTGAATTACCCGATGGGATCGGAATTTCACCGATATTCAATATTGTGGATTTGTACCCTTACAGAGCTGAGGAAACAGGAACAAAGGATGAACAGACAGAGGTTCAGTGGACCAAACAAATGCCTGTAGCTGAAAAGCCACAGATGGAAAGTATAATTGACAAGAGAGTCAGTAGGAAGACCAAGAGAAAAGATTATTTTGAATACTTGGTCAAGTGGAGAGGACATCCAGTTGAAGAAGCCAGTTGGGAAGATGAAGAAGAAATTCATAAGCATGGACAGACCATGCAATATCTCATGAATAGGAGTTCATGAAAATTTTCAAGCGAGATAGTATGATGCAGGAGCATCGTCAGCAGTCAAACGAGCGTGAAGGCAGAAGACAGTTGGAAGACCACCAGTGCCCATTTTTGAAATGTTTCGAAAGTTTAAGGGAGCAGATATTAATGTAGTAGTTAGGAAGATGGTGTACTTGCATTTATATCTTGGAGGTTGTAAACAGATCTTGAGCGATTGCTCTCATCTGTAAAAAATTAAGGCATTTAAGCCCAGTTAATGAAACTAGGTAGGTTTGAATTAATAGATGAGATAGTTTAGAGAATAGGAGGGAAAACAGATATAGACACCCTCGCCTTTGTATCATTAGTGAGTTGTATCATTAGAACATAGCATAGAGCAGTAGCAGAGAGCTGTAGAGGAGAACCCATGTACAGAAGCTTTGAATTAATATATAAAGCTTTGAATCAGATTTCATGGTGTTATGATTCTTACTGTTTACATTTACTGAATGGTATGCTTACAGTTGTTTTTTTCTATTTGTTATGCATCAGTTGTGATGCTATGTTGTGTATGTAGGATTTCATATTAAATGTTTGAATTCTAAGAGAGAGAGAGAATGAGTTTCAATTGTTTCTCTTCCTGAGAGAGAATTTCCTACAAGGAGTGCAGTGAAACGTCCGTAAGGAGTGTGTTAACAAAGGTTTAGAGTTATCTCTGCAAACTCGAGAGGGATACCATTGTTCTCATTCCAGCAGATGTGCAAGTGAAGCACAAAACTCCATGCAAGGTGTGCGCAGGCTAGTTGAAATATTAGAACTTATCAACCAAGGGGAGAGTTGAAGGATTGTTGTTGCAGGGAGTGCACAGAGTCAAAGAATCAAATACTTAGAAGTATTTTAAAGTCTGTTGTAAGGAGTGTGTGGAGGGGTCCTTTTGAGACTTGAGTTGCAAGAGAAAGCTCAAAAGGGACAACACCTTTGAACACTTCAAAGGAGGATGAAGATTGAAATACTTCAAAAGGATACAAGGTTCGAAGTTATCCAGCAGAAGTAAAATTCAGAAGGGAGAACATTGGCTCATTTCACAGGAGCAACGAGCGGTCGAAAATCTCTGTGGAGAATTCATGAAACCATGAGGACCGTGGGATCTAGAGAGGTTGCAGGGTGGTTGGAGGCCGACGAACTCATCACTCTAGGATCCAGAATCAATGTGGACCGTTGATCGTGCTTTGCACAAGTTGACAGATCATTTCAACATTTCGAGGATCCTGACGACAAGGAGTTGAGTGCAGTGGAATGAAAGTCTCGAAGTCGTAAATTGCAAAAGGAATTGGCATGGAGTTTCGGGATTTCAGCACTTTGGGTGTTGTGAAATGGAGGAGTCATCACTTTGGGATTGAGAGTCCCAAAAGCCAGGAAGAGTGACAGGTGGCACGAATCTATGTCAAAGATAGAAGACAGTGGAGAATACAGGTGGCGTATTTGTCACCAGGTGGAGTCAAACTTCATTGACTGTTTCGGGGTTTCGTAGCTTGGAGAGCCGGAAGCCTTGCATCAGGGTTCGCAAAGATGCGAAGTCCGAAATTCCAATTCGATGGAAAGTTTTGTGAGAAGCCAGCCTTTGCTAAATACATTTCGGTAAATCGACATTTCAAGTTTCAGCAGTAGAGGGCCGAGAAAATCGACAATAGGGATCGCGAAATTGCGAGACCCGAAGCCCGGAATCAGCGAAGGGCGTGATGTTATTTTGGTCAAGGAGATTTGGGTTGGCAACTGGTGTTTGTTCATGTGGGCTCAATTCATAATGACCTGTGGATACACCATGAGTGTATGAGATATTCCCTGAGGGGAAATCAAAGAGTCAATCAGACTCAAGAGTAGATTTAGAAAGATCCTGCGTAGACCTTGACCTGGGGGTTCGGGGTCTATGATGTAGGAGCATCGTTAGTAGCCAAATGAGCATGAAGGTGGAAGATAGCTGGAAGACCACCAACGCACATTTTTGAAATGTTTCGAAAGTTTAAGGGAGCAGATATTATTGTAATAGTTAGGAAGATGGTGTACTTGCATTTATATCTTAGAGGTTGTAAACAGATCTTGAGCGATTTCTCTCATCTGTAAAACATTAAGGCATTTAAGCCCAGTTAATGAAAGTAGGTAGGTTTGAATTAACAGATTAGACAATTTAGAGAATAGGAGAGAAAATGGATATAGACACCCTCGCCTTTGTATCATTAGAACATAACATAGAGCAGTAGCAGAGCGCTATAGAGGAGAACCCATGTACAGAAGCTTTGAATTAATATATAAATCTTTGAATCATATTTCATGGTGTTATGGTGCTTATTGTTTACATTTACTGAATGGTATGCTTACAGTTGTTTTGTTCTCTCTATTATGCATTAGTTGTGATGTTATGTTGTGTATGTAGGATTTCATATTAAATGTTTGAAGTCTGAGAGAGAGAGAGAATGAATTTCAATTGTTTCTCTTCCTGAGAGAGAATTGCCTGCAAGGAGTGCAGTGAAACGTCCAGAAGGAGTGCGTTGACAAAGGTTCAGAGTTACCTCTGAAAACTCAGGAGGGATATCGTTGTTCTCATTCTAGCAGAAGTGCAAGTGAAGCACAAAAATCCATTCAAGGTGTGTGCAGGCTGGTTGAAATCTTAGAACTTATCAACCAAGGGGAGAGTGGAAGGATTGTTGTTGCAGGGAGTGCACAGAGTCGAAGAATCAAATACTTAGAAGTATTTGAAAGTCTGTTGCAAGGAGTGCGTACATGGGTCCTTTTGAGACTTGAGTTGCAAGAGAAAGCCCATAAGGGATAACACCTTTGAACACTTCAAAGGAGGACGGAGATTGAAATACTTCAAAAGGAGACGAGGGTCGAAGTCATCTAGCAGAAGTAAAATTCAGAAGGGAGAACATTGGCTCATTTCGCAAGAGCAACGAGCAGTCAAAATTCTCTGTGGAGAATTCACGAAACCACAAGGACCGTGGGATCTAGAGAAGTTGCAGGGTGGTTCGAGGCTGGCGAACTCATCACTCTAGGATCCAAAATCAACGTGGACCATTGATCATGCTTTGCACAAGCCGGTAGATCATTTCGACATTTTAGGGATCCTGACGACAAGGAGTTGAGTGCAATGGAACGAAAGTCGCGAGTTGCGACAGGAATTGGCGTGGAGTTTCAGGATTTCGGCACTTCGGGTGTCGAGAAACAGAGGAGGCAGTGCTTTGGGATCGAGAGTCCTGAAAGCCAGGAAGAGTGACAGGTGGAAAGAATCCGTGTCAGAGATAGAAGAGAGCGGAGAAGACAGGTGGCATATTTGTCGCCAGATGGAGTCAAACTTTGTTGATTGTTTCAGGGTTTCGTATCTTGGAGAGTTGGAAGCCTTGCATCAGGGTTCATGAAGACGCGAAGTCCGAAATTCTGAATCGGCGGAAAGTTTTATGAGAAGCCAGCCTTTGCTGAATACATTTCAGTAAAACGGCATTTCGGGTTTTTGCAGTAGAGTGTTGAGAAACTCGACAATAGGGATCACGAAATTGCGATACCTAAAGCCTCGAATCAACGAAGGGCACGACGAATTGTGGTCAAGGAGATTTGGGTTTGCGCCTAGTGTTTGTTCATGCAGGCTCAATTCATAAGGACCTGTGGATACACCGTGAGTGTATGAGATATTCCCCAAGGGGAAATCAAAGAGTCAATCAGACTCAAGGGAATATTTAGAAAGATCTTGCGTGGACCTCGACCCGGGGATTCGGGGGTCTGCACCATTTTTTACCAATTTTTAATACACCAAACCTAAATTCAATATTGAATGAATATTACGAATGGTGATTTAGTATATATTATATCTCTTATATCTATAGTTTCTTAATTAAACTTTTCTATGGATCAAGGATATCCATAACAACAACTAGTCGATGCATATAACTTTGTGTTTATTTGGGAAGGCTCGGAAAGGGAGAGGGATATGTATCCTCATTCAATTATTATTGAGGCTAAATTCGTTTTGAGGGACGTTTTCCTCATTTTGGGGGGGGGGGATGATAAATCCCTCGAGGGAAATAATGGGTTATTGTTCCATTTGATCCACTTATGGGATCACAACATATATGCATGGTACCGACCTATAGAGGAGGATGTGTATTTCATCACTATCCTATCTATGATAGGATATTTTTTTCCCCACTTGCCTAATGTTTTTCATAGCATCACATGAATGGACCAACTAGAATACATCCAGAGATGTATTAGTTTAGATAATATTGAACCTAGTGAGTTTGAGGTTACTAGGTAGAAAATGCACTTGCATTATTTTGGATCCAAGGAGGCTAGGTGCCCATTTATTATCTTCACTTCACTATCACACGATACTGATAATGGGTAGCACATTAGTTTCAAGATGATGCATTATGTACATAGCCTTATTCAATGACCTAGATTGATCAAGTGGTCCACTATTCTCTTGCAAATGATTTATATTGCTTTGGATAGATGTTGTAACATGTTATGTGGGACACATATCTTCTTTTTTTTCTTGAATTTTGTTTTTCTATTTTTTGAGGATTTGTCATGACTTGACTATCACTAGACTTCCACCCTTGTCGTATCACTTGATTGCCACCCTCATAGACAAGTGTTCCATATCATCAATGTTGAGTAATTTGGCCTCCCAAGGGTCTCTATAAAGCATTGGATATCATATTTGAATGAGCATTCACATTAGAACTAGTTCTTCATTAGAGCTTAGAATTTGTAAGGTACCATATCTCTAATAATAGATGAAAACATAAGTATTGCAGAGAATAACGACAGAACAACACAATAGATGAAACCACAACACCAAAATAATACCTTTATTGATAGGAAACAATGTTCACTTGCCTCTTTGAGGGGGAAACCTCCAGAAGAGTAGCGATCTATTACAATAATTCTCAAGGAAAAATTTCTCATGCCCTCAACTCCTATTTATACTAAATCTATCTACCAAAAGAACAATCTAGAGGACAGTCTTCTAGAAGCGAAAGATTCTATTAGGCCTTCTGACATTTGAGTTATTATTCCTTATTAATAGGTCTTATTAATATTGTCATTTATTACATGAAAAATATATTATTCTACATATGTGAGGGGTTAGGGAGGTTAGGTCCCTAACATGCCCCCCCCCCTTAAAAAACAACCTTGTCCTCAAGGCTTGAGATGAGGAAATTACAGCAGAATGGTAGCTAGATCCCAAGTGGCATCTACTATATTTGTATCTTTCCATAGTACTAAAACTTCCTTGATGGTGAGTTGACAGAGACGATGCTCACGTTGGTCCAATACTGCTTGTGGATGCAACCAGATGGAGACTCCTTCATCCAACTCAAGAAGACTGGTTTGATTTTGGCACTTAGTTCCAATCACCTTCTTTAAGAAGGAGACATGAAAAACAAGATGGAGCTTAGAATGACTGGGAAAAGATAACTGATAGGCCACCTATCCCATGTGCTTGAGAACTGTATAAGGACCACAAAATTTGGGCGCCAATTTCTAACAATGGTAAACCTTGAGTGGAGTCTTCTTATAAGGTTGTATTTGAAGAAACACCTAGTACCCTTCAACAAATTGACATTATGAGTGACCTTGATATGCTTATTTCTTAATGTGATTCTGATCCATGACCATATTCTCTTTGAGGGTACATAGAATATCCTCTTGAAATGTAAGAGTTTGGTCAAATTCTTGGACCTTCAATACGTCAGGCATGTATGAGAGAAATGAAGGTGGCTTTTGTCCATATACTACTTCAAAAGGAGTCATGTGAGTAGTTCTATGGTAAGAATTCTTGTACCACCATTCAGCTAGGAGTAACCACTTAGCCCACTGATTTTTCCTTTCATATGAAAAACACCTCAAATGTGTTTCCAAACACTTGTTGACAACTTCATTTTGACCATCATTATGGGGATTATAGGCAGTGTTGAGATGCAAATGAATGCTCTATAGTCTGAACAGTTCTTGCCAAATATTATTGGTGAAAGTGGGATCTCTGTTATGAACAATAGAATAAGGCATCCCATGAATCTTGAAGATATGATCCATGAAAAGTTGAGCCACAGTGGAGGTGGTAAATGGGTGTTGAAGAGCATAGAAATGAGCATACTTTTAAAGATGATCAACTACCACCATAATGACTGACTTATTTCTTGGTTTAGTGTAACACCCTGGTTTTAACCCTTATGAACTATAATGTATTATGTAATTATGACTTAGGATGGTCAACCGGTAAAGTTGAAAAGGGGCCAGAGTGCCTAGTAAATGTAATACATCTATATACATTAATAAAAACATACATCGTTGGCTACAAGACAGACAAGGAAAAAAGAGACAGGGGGTTATGATTCCACGAGAGAGGGGGCTTAAGAGGCTAAGCCTTTTTATTATATTTTATTTAACCATAATTGATTTTATGGAGGAAAGGGGTTACATTAGCCACTTGGGAGGAAGGCCATGTGGTTCTTGTTTTCATGTAATTATATAAACCATGTGCATGGGTTGTTTGGGGGTTGCTCTTGGTTAATCATTTAATTTTAGAATTCCTCATTTCACTCTTGTGGAATTCATGTGCTCTTGGGGGAAGCATGGAAACGAATGGTTGTAAGAGGAGATCCATTGCAATATGGTTGCAATAGATTATTGATCACTCAAGGAGGGAATGGATGCATGAGTGCATGAGATTGATGGCAGTTCGGAAAGAATTGTTCACAGTTGATAATCCATGGAGTTTTCCAGTAGGGATATTTCCTAACCAGTAGCACTGGAGCCATGGAGATAAATGGGACAGCCTCGGGGACTACATGGTAGAGAAAGGTTTTCATTTATTTGGGTTTTGCAGGCTGAGGGGGAAAGAGAGCTAGAAATTTAGATTTGTTGTGTGGTTGGGAAACCTGAGAGCTAGTTATCCAACTGTTGTGTGTTTTAGATTTGGCCTAGGATGCCTCCTTTTGGATTCATAGCCCTTGCTCGAGGGTGACCTATAGTTGAGAGTAAATGAACAACAGTGTCTATGGTTCGGAGGAACGTCCTTGGTCTACAACCAATTGGTGAATGTTTACTTGAAAGATAAGTGCTCTCAGTGTTTTCTGTACAGTGTATTTTTCGTTGTGTATTTAATTATCTCTAAGATGTATTTCTGTGTGCATGCTTTTTGGTTATTTGTTGTGCATGAAACACTATTTATTTCTTTTATGTTGTAGCATGGATCTTGATTAATTCTTGATTTCAGATTAATTATTACCAGAATTTGAAATATTTTTTGAAGCGTGTTTTGAAGTAACGTGGCCATACTATGGGTGGTTGGGTACGTTTTATTTAGGTAATCCAACAATGAAATCCATAGAGATATTCCTCCAAATATCTGGTGGAATCAGAAGCAGTTGTAGTGTTCCCGGGGCTTTGACTATTTCTCCCTTGTTGCGTTGATAGACATCACATTTCTCCACAAAAGTGAAAACATCTTGTTTCATACCATCAAAGAAAAATGAACGTTTGACCCTGTCATAGGTTTTGGTAAACCCTGAGTGCCCAGCTATGGGTGTAGCATGAAGCTCAGAAATCATCGTGGATTTAAGTTGTGGTTGTTTACTTAAATACATATGACCTTTATTTATGTAAAATGTGTGATATGATATAATCTTGGGAATAGGTCCAATGGATTCATAGGTCCATTTAAAATATTCGTATTTTTTTCTCACTCCTATGAAGAGGGTTTGTGTTATCTCACTCCTATGAAAGAGGGTTTGTGTTATGGTTTCTTCCTATCATTTTCTTTCTTTCTTTCCGAAAGCTGGTGAGCGTGCGTCATGTTCTCTCTCGTCCCAAAATTTTTTGGAAATGCGTATTTTATGAAGAAGTATGATAGAATGGTTGTTTTTTCGTCTGAAATTACATATATAATTAAAAGGGTATTAATTAATAAAAAAAGAAATCCCCAGAGCTAAAGCGATGAGACATGGAGTCAAAGATTTGAATCTGAAAGGGGCACCAGGTGTTGGGGGCAAGTACACAGTTTGGGTGGTTCTAGTTGATCCAAAAAATCTTATGAAATGGGGTTGTTACTATATCAAACCTTTGTTTATCCTGTATCAGAGGCATAATAATCCACCGAGATTGAAAACAATAAATTGTCTTTAGGTAAATCAAGTATTTCCAGCAACGAAGATCATCATTATTCCAAGAGTACCCTTGGGAAACTAGAGAATTGTATTTCAATTGTTGTATCAGACGTGAAATTGTGGGATCTTGCAGCCATTCCAGGAAAACAAATTGGAGCCAAGTTGGTATAATGAATGAGAGAAAAAAAGGGACCCTTCATGTTCATTTTTTCTTGAAACAGCGTCAAAAACCACATTGTATTTTCCTTTATTGTAAATGATCTCATAATCATATCCAAATATCTTAGCCACTCATTTTTGTTACTCCATAAAACACTTGAGTCTTTGATATTCTTCCTTAATTTGGAAGTGTTTCCCCAAATAGATAAGGGTGTCATAGATCCATTTCATGCAGAATAGAGAATATTTTCTTTTCATAGATTGATTGGCCCAAATGTCGCTATGATAGTTGTTTGCTGATAAAGGCCAAAGGCCGAGCATCTTGCATAAGGACTGCTCCAATTCCTCTTCTACAAGCATCACATTCCAGGACAAAGGTATTTGTAAATTCAGGAAGGGACAAGACAAGAGTGGTGTGTTGGCAATTAAAATCACAACGATGAATTATGTCGGCAAAGGATTGTTAAGCCATATTATTTATTTATGATAATAAAAATTAACCGGTAGGTGGTACCCCCTTGTAGACTAGAGGTGCAGGGATAGACGTGTTATGCTTATATTTTCTTGTTGTTATGATTTTGCCTACACAGTCCTATACAGTTGATGATGCAATCTTGGTTTCATTTGATATGATGACATGGTTGTTGGATGCATCATTGCTAAATGATGTTAATATTCACTTGCAATACAAGCCAGTGCTATGGATATGATGATTAAATTGTTTACAAGTGTTATGTTATGTTATAGCATTGAGTAAAACAAACCACTTATACATGATTTTATGCAAAGATAGTATGATGATATGGGAGCTTGATCAAAACAAAAGGGAAAAAACTAAGGATAAACCCTAATGTTATGGCAAAAGAGATTACATCTAAACCTTGAAAGTGTATATAATAGTGACAAATGTGAAGTACCTAACTATACTATACATTTTGGTTAAAATATTATGCGATTTTGTTTAAAGGATTATATGGGAGCGCATATGGGAATGTTAACATATGATTATTATTGAAGTTATGACATGTTTTGGGTGGTGCACTATACAATGGATATGGCATTGAATCTATACAATAGATATGGCATTGAATTATGCAATGGTTATGGTTTTAATTTAATGGTTGATGTTATGTTAATGGGTTGGCCCATACATGAAATTGAATAGAACCAGGTGAGGAAGCAATGTGCATTTACTGCACGTCACTCCAAACCACCCTCAAGCCTGTCACAATAGCATAGTTGCATTGTTGCTCTATTGGTTGTGGAAGCTCCATGATTTTAGTTTTTGAAGGGTAAAGCTCGATCCAGCTCTTCATTAAAGTGATTTTTCATAGGTATGGCTCTTTGCTTTCCATCCATGATGGACTCTCTATATTATAAATCAAATGGTGGCTCAAGACTGCATTTGTTCTTTGTTTTTCTTGAGTTTTCGACTGAATATCAATGCTTTGTTATGGTGTCCTCTATCATTACTGTGGAATGTTGGCATTTGAAGGAAAGTAATAGGTGTTATTGATTTGAAATTTTTTCACATTGGTTATTGATAAAATGAATTCGGTCAACTTGGTTTTTTATGATGATTCTCTTTGGAAAATGATAAAAGTGGTGCAACAAACTATGAGCTTTATTTTTGTGGGGTTTTACCACCAGTTTGGGTATCAGTTGTTGTCACCCCTTTCTCGTCTCGATTGTTGTTATGATTCATTTCTCAGGTTGCAATGAATCTGTCGAAAGTGGTGTGGATATCTTTGGATAAACCCTGAGCCATTACTGTTATGGCTTTTCCTATTGTCACTAACATCGAAAGCATTCCACGGTCCAATATTTATTTTCCTAGAATGTCAAATGGAGGATTGTGTATGTATCGAATGGCTATGAGCTATGCTCTTGCAATATTTTCACAATAGTTTTAACACTCGCTCCTCTCATCTTTGTTATAATGGTCAACTGTTATGTTTGTGAGCCTCACTATCAATTATTTTTCGAAGGTTATCGACCTTCCTGGGTGTTGGGAAGAGACACGACCTCTCTATGTTTTCGAGGATTCTTCATTGTTTAAATCAACCCGTGTTTCCTCTCTGCAATAAAGTTTTAGAGTCATTTGTTTGTTCTTGGGTTGTTGAGCTCGAATTGCCTTGTTTCTACTCGGGAATTCTCTTTATTTATCTGTCAAGTTCTTGGGGTTATATGTTGAAATACTGTGGTGTTTTCAAAGGAGCATGACTCTCTGTTATTCCAAGATTTTACTTGTTTACATGTTATTTCTTCTCGGTGGTTAGTTCTTTTAGGAGGTAAAAAGGATGACAAGCCCTCTGTTTTTTTTTAAGGTTAAACACACTCTCATTACCTATCTGTAGTAAATTTTATTGAACAAGACTTGGTTCTGGTTCTAGTGAGAACGATTTGGTTTATTGAGCCTGGTTTATTTTGTTTCTCCTTGGGCACCTTTGGTTCTAACAAGATTTTGGTTTACCAGTTTAATCATTGTGGTAATTATAAAAAGAGCACAGGCTCTCTGACTTCATAGACCATTTCTTGATTGAGTCTCTATTTTTTCTCTCTATGATGAATTTGTTTGAACAAAAAAAAATTATGGTTACCTACTACCTGAGAGATTTCCTTTTGGTGATTATGGTCTTTATTATTGTGTTGAATCCTAGCATGATCCTGATTCCAATTGAGCTTTAAAGGCACCTATGTGTATGATTGATTCATCAAATATGATTTTGGTCCTGTCAATTTTAAAGGAGACACATGTGTGTCGATATGGTTATATTCTCTTCATACATCATATGGCTCTGTCTTTTATCGAGCGTTTCTTTCAATGAAAGGAAGTCTGTGTATGTTTGATGAATGTCGATCTTAGGTTCAGGTCTATGTGTTTTTGGTTAAGTGCAGTTGTTGAATTAATATTGATATTGATGATTACATGATTGAAGAACTATGTGTATGATGGGTCCATCGAACATGATCTTGATTTTGTCCAGATTTAAAAAGGATTGTGGGTGATTAAATCGGGCCTGATCATTGCTTGAAGATAGTTGATTGTTGGCGATTATCATTGGGTCTATTATTATTTGATTGCCAGGAATGAATATTAGATATAGATAATGGCGATCACTGTGCATATTATGTTTGTTTTAAAAAAGAAGAGATCAACACTACAACATGATGGATTGTGGCTTGAATGGTTATGTTGTTACTATGGAATTGGAAATGATTTGCATAGTCATTATATAGGATTCATAGATTGATATAATGTGAAGAATTCTGGGAATTTAAATTGTTTTATTTAAGACAACAAGCAATCTATTTGCAATTGAGGAATAGTTAAATGTTAATGTTTGATTTTTAATGCAAATAGGTGGGACCCCTTGTGATTGATTTTTATTTAAGACAAAAAAGCTATGATTGATGTTTGATTTAATTTATTTTATGAATAGTTCTCATTTTCTCACTTTTTCTCTCATTGCAAATCCCCTCATGATCCCAAATTCATTTTGCACGCCCTATTCACCAAAATAAAATTAAAAATATGTATGACAGTGATTAAAAAATGACATAGAGATAGGTGACAACTGATATATCTTAGTATTGTTTGCACAGTCAATTATTTAATGAATTGTTGAGCAATACTCATGTTCTTACTCCATGTCATGATATCAATTTTTCGCTTATTACAATCCCCCCATATATCCCATGAACCGTATTTCACCCCCTTCTCATTTGACAATTATTAAATAATTTTATGGATTGGATTGCATGGGACTGATGGTAATTTCTGAGCCAAACTTTGTTTCATATAAAGAGAATGTCATGTACGGTATGTTAAGAGTTAATTGCTAATAATTGTTGCATATAGGATGAGCTTCTTCAGTAGAGGTAGTCATGGCTGAAACAATAGGGGCAGAGGTAACTGGAACAGAGGGCCTAGAAGGCCTAGATTCTCAATTCATTTCAATTTCAACCCTCAAGAGTTAAACTATCTCTTTCAAGCTAGATTTTTCAATTGGATTGGGCAAGGGATAATTCATCCTAGACCACAGAGGCCTCCCTTCCAACCCAAAAATTTTCCCGGTATTCTTGTGCCTTCCCATGTATCTTTGCAACCTGAAGTTCCCGAGAATGATGGATGGCAGGAGATTTTTCACCCTGCAATATCCCACCATCATGGCTAGCCAAACTTGTCATTACCTCCTCCTCCTCCACCTATAAACCCAAATTCTCAAATTCCCCTTGCAAAATCACCTGTATAGTCCTCCCATGCAAGAAAACGACTCAAAACCGAGGCTCCCAATATGCATGACAAAGGTAAAGCTGATGTTCGTCCTCTCCTTCAAGTGACTCAGCCAAGTTAGTGTCTTCCCATATGCACTTGAGAGATGATTTCTCCCATGTCATTAGTGAGATAAAGCCTCAAGGTTCCACCCAATCTAAGGTTAATTCAAGGAAGTCCAAAGGGGACAACAACAACAAAGGAAGAATTGCCACTCAAAGTGGAAAATATGGTTTTTGATTATGTGTTTATAATTGATTTGTTGAGGATAGTGGACTTCTAAAAGTTTTGGACAACAAACTATTTTTGGATATTGTGCATATTTACATGTTTGGAATAATTCGAAATATTTCTGATATTTAAAATTCAAATTATGGAAATAATTATGGGAGCCACAAGGAGGCATGTGTTTGATTGGTTGTCTAATTATGTTTATTTTTGTTAAGAAATAAAAGGAAGTCACAAGGGGTCCCACCTACTAGTTATTATTTAATAAAAAGACCCTTAATTATTATTATTATTATTTCTTCCCCTAAACTAAAGATTAGCTAAGATTCAGTTAACTTAACTAAATGAGGTAGTTGAACTACTTCAACTAATTTGGAATGCATAAAAGCCAAAAGAGAAGGAAGAACAGGGGGAGAATAGAAGGAGAAATAATTCTAAGGTTTTCTCTTGAGTGTTATTGATATAGTTCAGTTTTCATTCATCCTTCAATTCATTGAAAGCCCAATTCTCTTTGATGATAGCAGGGTCCTATTGTAGACAACAAGGTTCAAAGTTGAACCATATCATTCAAATGCTTATTTCATAGGTGTTGATCTATCTTTGATAGTTTGTGTAGACTTGTTTGTTTATGAATTGAGTTTCATGATTGATAAATGATATTTTGCAGAGTCAAGTGGGTAGCAGTCTGTGGCAAGCTGATCCATATTTTAAAGTTCAGTTTTTACTTCTTGTCAGAGTCCTTTTGTATGGTTTTCATTGGATATATCTAAGTTTCACCTTGGTTCATGCCCCCACAAGAATTTTTGTAAAGAAAAAGATACTTTTGATTTCTTGGAATGAAATAAAGCGATTATTTGTGTTAATTTGTGACTCGGTATTTTTTCTTTTGATCTCCACATTTACTTTCTGCAATCTTCATATTCAGAAAATTATATAAAAATGTTATATTTTTCAACAATCTTTCCATTAAAAAAATCATTTGAAGCCCTTGTAATTAATACTTGTGGATTGGGAAATACATTTTGAGGCTATAAACATACGGTAATATTCCCGACTATATTTCCTTAGCCAAGAAAGATTTGAAAATGCTTGAGTAAGATAAATTCATATATTTTCCTCAACATGGTGCACATAGCCTCCTTCAAGGCTTGAAAGGAATGATTAGTTGTTGCAGTCCAAGTGAAATAATTATTTTTAAGGAAAGTAGCAAGAGGCGTCGCACTATTTCCATAATTCTTAACAAAATTGTGATAATATCCTATTAAACCTAGAAAACCATGCAATGTTTTGAGAGTCTTAGGGCAAGGCCAATCCTGCATAGCTTTAATCTTTTTAGGATCCATTGTGACACGTACCTTGCCAACAATATGACCCAAGTACTTGACTTTTGAGGCTCCAAAAGAACATTTAGATTATTTGAGGAGAAGTTAGTGCTGATAGAGTAGATGAAGAACTTGACCCACATGAGCAAGATGGGTTTTCCAGGTTTTAATATAGATGATAATATCATCAAATAAAACTAATACAAAATGATGGATAAAAAGAAGGAAGATATGATTCATGAGGCTTTGGAAAGTAGAGGGAGAATTACACAAGCCAAAGGGCATGACCAGGAAATCATAGTGTCCCTCATGAGTTTGAAATGTAGTCTTAGGAATGTTTTCCTCTTTCATACGTATCTGGTGGTATCTGTTAAATTTTAAAGTTGCTATTAAGTTCTTTTCAATTAACTGGATAATAATAGCATAAGAAGGATCACTGACAGAAACACAATCACAAGGTACACATCATTTTATCCTGGGAAACCCTCATGGGGGTCCTTTTATTAAATAATAACTAGTAGGTGGGACCCCTTGTGATTGATGTTTGATTTAAGACAAAAAAACTATGATTGATATTTGATTTAATTTATTTTATGAATAGTTCTCATTTTCTCACTTTTTCTCTCATTGCAAATCCCCTCACGATCCCAAATTCATTTTTCACACCCTATTCACCAAAATAAAATTAAAACTATGTATGACAGTGATTAAAAATTGACATAGAGATAGGTGACAACTGATATATCTTGGTATTGTTTGCACAGTCAGTTATTTAATGAATTGTTGAGCAGTACTCGTGTTCTTACTCCCTATCATGATATCAATTATTCACTTACTACAATCCCCCCATATATCCCATGAACTGTATTTCACCCCCGGCTCATTTGACAATTATTAAATAATTTTATGGATTGGATTGCATGGGACTGATGTTAATTTCTGAGCCAAAATTTGTTTCATATAAAGAGAATGCCATGTACGGTATGTTAAGAGTTAATTGCTAATAATTGTTGCATATAGGATGAGCTTCTTCAGTAGAGGTAGTCATGGCTGAAACAATAGGGGCAGAGGTAACTGGAACAGAGGGCCTAGAAGGCCTAGATTCTCAATTCATTTCAATGTCAATCCTCAAGAGTTAAACTAGCTCTTTCAAGCTATATTTTTCAATTGGATTGCGCAAGGGATAATTCATCCTAGACCACAGAGGCCTCCCTTCCAACCTGAAATTTTTCCTGGTATTCTTGTGCCTCCCCATGTATCTTTGCAACCTGAAGTTCCCAAGAATGATGGATGG
>JASDQU010014992.1:45346-56009 GCA_032191745.1 Picea mariana
TGTCAATCCTCAAGAGTTAAACTAGCTCTTTCAAGCTATATTTTTCAATTGGATTGCGCAAGGGATAATTCATCCTAGACCACAGAGGCCTCCCTTCCAACCTGAAATTTTTCCTGGTATTCTTGTGCCTCCCCATGTATCTTTGCAACCTGAAGTTCCCAAGAATGATGGATGGTAGGAGATTTTTCACCCTGCAGTATCCCACCATCATGGCTAGCCAAACTTGTCATTACCTCCTCCTCCTCCACCTATAAACCCAAATGCTCAAATTCCCCCAGAAAAATCACCTGTACAGTCCTCCCATGCAAGAAAACGACTCAAAACCGAGGCTCCCCATGTGCATGACAAAGGTAAAGCTGATGTTGCTTCGTCCTCTCCTTCAAGTGACTCAGCCAAGTTAGTGTCTTCCCATATGCACTTGAGAGATGATTTCTCCCATGTCATTAGTGAGATAAAGCCTCAAGGTTCTACCCAATCTAACATTAATTCAAGGAAGTCCAAAGGGGACAACAACAACAAAGGAAGAATTGCCACTCAAAGTGGAAAATATGGTTTTTGATTATGTGTTTATAATTGATTTGTTGAGGATAGTGGACTGCTAAAAGTTTTGGACAACAAACTATTTTTGGATATTGTGGATATTTACATGTTTGGATATAATTTGAAATATTTCTGATATTTAAAATTCAGATTATGGAAATAATTATGGGATCCACAAGGAGGCATGTGTTTGATTGGTTGTCTAAGTATGTTTATTTTTGTTAAGAAATAAAAGGAAGTCACAAGGGGTCCCACCTACTAGTTATTATTTAATAAAAAGACACTTAATTATTATTATTATTATTTCTTCCCCTAAACTAAAGATTAGCTAAGATTTAGTTAACTTAACTAAATGAGGTAGTTGAACTACTTCAACTAATTTGGAATGCATAAAAGCCAAAAGAGAAGGAAGAACAGGGGGAGAATAGAAGGAGAAATCATTCTAAGGTTTTCTCTTGAGTTTTATTGATATAGTTCAGTTTTCATTAATCCTTCAATTCATTGAAAGCCCAATTCTCTTTGATGACAGCAGGGTCCTATTGTAGACAACAAGGTTCAAAGTTGAACCATATCATTCAAATTCTTATTTCATAGGTGTTGATCTATCTTTGATAGTCTGTGTAGACTTGTTTGTTTATGAATTGAGTTTCATGATTGATAAATGATATTTTGCAAAGTCAAGTGGGTAGCAGTCTGTGGCAAGCTAATCCAGATTTTAAAGTTTAGTTTTTACTTCTTGTCAGAGTCCTTTTGTATGGTTTTCATCGGGTATATCTAAGTTTCACCTTGGTTCATGCCCTCACAAGAATTTTTGTGAAGAAAAAAATACTTTTGATTTCTTGGAATGAAATAAAGCGATTATTTGTGTTAATTTGTGACTTGGTATTTTTTCTTTTGATCTCCACATTTACTTTCTGCAATCTTCATATTCAAAAAATTATATAAAAATGTTATATTTTGCAACAATCTTTCCATTAAAAAAATCATCTTAAGCCCTTGTAATTAATACTTGTGGATTTGGAAATACATTTTGAGGCTATAAACATAGGTTAATATTCCCGACTATATTTCCTTAGCCAAGCAAGATTTGAAAATGCTTGAGTAAGATAAATTCATATATTTTCCTCAACATGGTGCACATAGCCTCCTTCAAGGCTTGAAAGGAATGATCATTTGTTGGATTCCAAGTGAAATAATTATTTTTAAGGAAAGTAGCGAGAGGCGTCGCACTATTTCCATAATTCTTAACAAAATTGTGATAATATCCTATTAAACCTAGAAAACCATGCAATGTTTTGAGAGTCTTAGGGCAAGGCCAATCCTGCATAGCTTTAATCTTTTTAGGAACCATTGTGACACCTACCTTGCCAACAACATGACCCAAGTACTTGACTTTTGAGGCTCCAAAAGAACATTTAGATTATTTGAGGAGAAGTTAGTGCTGACAGAGTAGATGAAGAACTTGACCCACATGAGTAAGATGGGTTTTCCAGGTTTTAATATAGATGATAATATCATCAAATAAAACTAATACAAAATGATGGATAAAAAGAAGGAAGATATGATTCATGAGGCTTTGGAAAGTAGAGGGAGAATTACACAAGCCAAAGGGCATGACCAGGAAATCATAGTGTCCCTCATGAGTTTGAAATGTAGTCTTAGGAATTTCTTCCTCTTTCATACGTATCTGGTGGTATCTGTTAAATTTTAGAGTTGCTATTAAGTTCTTTTCAATTAACTGGATAACAATAGCATAAGAAGGATCACTGAGAGAAACACAATCACAAGGTACACATCATTTTATCCTGGGAAACCCTCATGGGGAGAAAACCCAATAAAAAATTCCTTAATATAGATTGCCAATACAATGCTAAGATAAAAAGACAAAACCACCAAGACTGACCAAGACTGATCATGCGCCTCTCTCTCCTTCTTCTGGAAACTGCAACTATCTCCAAAACTTACGCACTAGATGAGTGGTTGAGTTAGTGTGAGAATGAGGCATCATCCTCTCTTATTTATACTAGTTGATAGCCACTAGGATTGTGTCTTTTCACCAGGTAGGGTCGACTTCTTCAAATAGTGGATAAAACCACTTTAATTATCCCTAGGGGCCAACTTCTCAATTAGCACCATATGAACATGGTTTTACCAATCAACAATAGGGGATTTGGTCATACATAAGTCCCGACATGATAAATCCAGAAAAGGGGATTGATCTATATATAATAACTCAATTATATTTATAATATTATTTCTAGTTACAATATTTCAACACTCCCCCTTAACAAGAAGGGTATTCTACAATACAACATTATCAAGAGAGAGAGAGGGAAGGAACATCATCAACATCTAGAACACTGAATGGCACATATATAAATCATCAAAAAAAATTATCATCATCAATAACATCATCGTTCACATCATGGAGATGGAATAACATCATCATCATCGCTCACAACAAGGAGCTGGAGTAGCATCATCATCATCTCTCACAGCAAGGAGATGGAGTAGCATCATCATCACCTCTCACAGCAAGGAGTTGGAGTAGCATCATCATCATATCTCACAGCAAGGATATGGAGTAGCATCATCATCATCTCTCATAGCAAGGAGCTGGAGTAGCATCATCATCATCTCTCACATCAAGGAGTTGGAGTAGAATCATCATCATCTCTCATAGCAAGGAGATGGAGCATCAACATCAATTAGTATAACAACAACATCACCAACCTGAGGCTGGTACACCATCATCAATAGTAGAACGAGGTTGAAAAAACATCATCAACATGAACATGATACAACAACATTATCATCATGAGGCTAATACAACAACATCATCAACATGAAGCTAAGTCAACAACATCATCAACACAAATCTGATATAACAACATCATCAAAACAAGGTTGAGACAACAACATCATCAACATGAGGATAAGATAACAACATCGTTAACACAAGGTTGAGCTAACAACATCATCAGCACGAGGCTGAGATAACAACATCATCAACATGAGGTTGAGATAACAACATCATCATCATAGGGAAACATAATGAGGCAGATGCAACAACAACAATTTTTGGTACTCCAATAGACCATCCTTACCGGACCTTCGGGATCTTCCCAGGAATCATAATATTCCCTAGGATATAAAATTTTAACGGAGCTACCACATGGTACTTTGAAAGACCATCCTTACCAGGCCTTCAGGATCTACCCAGGAATAAAAAATATTCCCTAGGATATAAAATCCTAACGGAGCTACCACTAATAACCACAACTGGCATATACATGCACAAGTACTCAGATAGAACATCCTTACTGTACCTTTGGGATCTATCCAGGGATGATCAATCCCCTAGGATATAAAATCCTAACTGAGTTGCCCATTGTTGGTCAGGATACCATAGTATCATCAGCATCACTCCCCCTTTTGAGGGAGGTACTTTTGGACTATACCAAGCTTGTCTCGAAATTATTCAAACTTTACACGAGACAGAGGCTTGGTCAACACATCTACAACCTATTCATCTCTGCCAACATATTGTAGCTTTACAGCTCACCTATGCATCATGTCATGAATGTAGTGGTATTGGATTTATATGTGCTTCGAATTATCATGGAACACTAGGTTCTCTGTCATCTTTATGCATCTCTAGTTATCACATAGAATCATGGTGGATTTCATCTCCATTTTGAATAGACCTGTCAACAACTTTCAAAGCAATGTAGCAACTGGCAGAACATGCAACAATGTATTCTGCTTCTGCCATGCTGAGAGAAATATTGGATTGCTTCCTTCCCTGCCATGAATTCATGGTTGACCCCATACTGAAACAACATCCTTAAGTTCTCTTTCTATCAGAAACACTTCCCACCCAATATGAATCAGTATAACCAACTAGTATGAAGTCACGATCTCAGAATAATAGAGACCAAAGTCCAATGTACCCTTAAGTTATATCATCACATGCTTTGTAGCTACAAGGTGAACATGTCCAAGTTCTACCATATACTGACTCAAGGTGTTCACCAAAAAATTATATATTTGGCCTGGTATTCATCGGATACATCAACAAACCAATAATCTGTCTATACAAAGTAGCATCAACCAATTCTGACGAAGTATCAACCAGGAGCTTCAACTTTGTTTCCATGGGTGTGCTCATGGATTTACATTCCAACATGTCAAACCTATTAAGTATTTCAATTCCATACTTTCATTGGTTAAGGAATATCTTCTATGGGCTCTTCCAAACTTCAAGACCTAAGAAATAATGCATCAAGCCTAGGTCTTTCATATCAAATTCTGGAGCGATCTTCTTCTTGCAATCTGTGATGAGATTCTCTTCTCCAGTTAAGAATAAGTCATCCACATACAACAACAGTATAACTAGCTCATCATCCACAATATTGAAGTAAATATTGGGATTATTTTTACTCTTGGTAAAGCCCAAGCTCATTGAAAAACTATCAATCCTGCCATACCAAGCTCTTGGATCTTTTTTCAACTTCTAGACATGAGTCTTCTTATCCTGTACTTTGAAACCAAATTTTCACATCTCATTGTACTAATCTGGTACACTTGATCAATGATCTAGATTTTATGAGCAGAACGAAATGAATACATATTATTATTAAATGATGCTTAACACATAATAACAGATATACAGTAAAGTTGGTTTCTATTCAATAAGAAATAAGTTGAAACTGTAAAATGCAGCGGAAAATAAGGTTGCTAGAATGGTGGCGTCTTATCTCTAAGAAGAGATGTGACGGCTACGCTCATTCGCTAGAAGATGACTACAATGAGGCTCTCAAAGCCTTTTTACAATATACAGGAATGTCAAAAACCATAGACATCCAAAAACCTAACCCTAGGAGATGAAGCGCCAAAAGTCATGTAGGCCCATTTGGGTAAGTTAGTAGATCAACTTCCTGGGGTCGTAACTTTTGCATACGATATTTGTTTTAGGCGCACGATAGCCCGTTAGAAAGGTATGTCTGAGGAATAAACATGTAACCTGTGGAAATCCCTAAAACGGTTGTTTATGGCCTAAAAACGGCCCCGGAAGTTAGGGACCCGAAAACTAGGAAAAACCTAGCGAGCTAGAAAATCACCAAAATGAGCCAGTTGGAATAGGTGGGAGGCCACCGACATCCATATAAATCAATCCTCCCCCATTAGGAAGAAACGATCTCCATTGCATTGATTTCCCCATTAGATGAGTAAATTTCTACTGAATTTGGCCCCGGGTGAGCCACTTTCCTTGGTGCAGGAGCTGCCCTGCTTTGACAACTCGATAAAGCTAGATCATTTGTTCGCGAGTGCCCTTGAACTGTTTGTCCACATTATGATCACTGGATTCCTATTGTATGAATTCGGGTTGATATATGTTGGTTTCAATTGCTCTTCTATCTCTAAGGTGTTCAATAATGGTGGGAAATAAGGTCGAAGGAGATCCATGTTGAACATTGGGTGCAAGCCAAGGAAAGGAAGAATGTTGAGCTCAAAAGAAATATCCAGCCTTGGTGATGGTGTATGAACCATAATTGAGTGGGAGAATATTTTGATGGGGTCTGATAAGACATTTTTTCTGCAAATTCAACCAAACTTTGTCACCCACTTGAAACTTATGTGGTACCCGAAGTTTATCATGGCGTTGTTTGTACTTGTCATTGGACTTATGTAGGATATCCTGAACCTATTGACGGATGTGTTGGATCCAATCAATGAACCGGTGGCTTTGTCAACTTCAGTTGGAGAGGATATGATTTGACCGAGGTGACCACAAGGAATAGTGCAACATCTATGGGACCCAATGGTTGGAATCCCAACCCTCATCTGAAAGGGGTTGTGGGCAGTTGAGCTATGCAAGGCTAATTTGTAGTTATGTTGGACATAGGGAAGACTCCCATACCATGTGTGAGGGTGATTGGAATTATACATGCACAAGATATGCATGATCATTCGATTTACAACCTCGGTTTGGCCATATTTTTGGGGGTGGAAGGTCGTGGATTTGTTGAGCTTGGTGTCCAACAGTGACCAGAGGCTCGACCAGAATGCGTTGAGAAATCGAATATCCCGATATGAGACAATGGATTATGAGATTCCAAAATGTACTCAGACTCATTCAAAGAAGAGCTTGGCAGTGGCCACTGTTGTGATCCTCTTCTTGTAGGCAGCCAAAATCACCATCTTAGAAAAGCGATCAACAACCACAAAAATATAGTCATTTCCCTGCTTGGTGGACGGGAGGCCTGACATGTATTCCATGGAGATGGATTCCCATGGCCTGTCAGGAGTATGCAGAGGGGTGTACAGGCCCAATTTCTTAGTGGTCGGTTTGGAAATAGTGCAGGCAGTGCAGGACCTAATATACTTGCTGACCTCCTGTCGAAGATTCGGCCAGTAGAAATGTTTTTGCAACATTCTCACTATCATTTCGACGTTGAAGTTTCCTGCCACCCGATTGTAGTTCGCTTCCCAGATTAGCTTCGCTCACTCGCTTGATGGAATGAATATATGGCCCAAGCGACACAACATCCCATCCTAAAGATGGAAATTATCGACAATTGCCTTTGCTCCCAACATTTGGTAGGTGGTGGAAAAGTTTGGGTCTGTCTCATAGAGTTGGGGCCATCCATTGGTCTCATGTCTGCAAGAGTCTAGAACCGTGGTGAGTGTCGTGACTGGCGGTCTGCTGAGGAAATCAACGATGTTGTTGGTGCTTCATGTTTTATACTTCATGTTGAGGTGGATTTGTTCCAAGTATGTGGACCACTTTTGATGTTGGTCATTTTGCAATTTCCTTTTGTATGCATGAACTACAGTGGATTATAATCAGTGTGGATAACTATCTCCTTCCCAAGAATGCAATGTCTCCATTTGTGACAGGATTTCACAATGGAGTACATTTCTTTTTCATAAGTAGGGTACTTACGAACATAATTTGATAGAGTCTCACTATGATAGGCCACGGGGTGGCCATGCTAAGTGAGAATGATGCCCACAACATAGTTTGAAGCATCTATCTTGATCTCAAAGGAATGTTGCAGGTCTAGTAGTGAAATTATTGGGATTGATCACAAGCGTTGCTTCAAATCATTGAACGCTTGTTGTTGGGACCGAACCCACACAAATTTCTCCTTTTCACCACCCCCGGTTACTTGGATGAGGGCCCATGAAATATGGAAGAATCCCAATGTGAACTTGCTGTAGAAATTGGCAAGGACCAAGAAGATCTGAAGCTCAGTGAATGTGGTTGGGGTTGGCCAGTCACAGATGACTTGGATCTTGGTTGGATCCACATGTACACCATGTTTATCAACGATGTTTCCTAGGTAATGGACCCTTTCCATGATGAAGGGGCATTTTTCCAAGTTATCGTATAGCGTGTGTTGCCGCACAGTGTGCAGAACCTGCTGAATATGCTGCAAGTGTTCTGCCCAAGTCTTGTTGTAAATGAGAATGTCATCCGGATACACCACTAAAAATGTATTGGTGAATGGTCGCAGGATATCGTCCATCATCCTCATGAAAGTGGTTGGAGCATTTCTCAAGCCAAACAGCATGACCAACCATTCAAAAAGACCTTCCTTTGACTTGAAGGCAGTCTTCCATACATCTGGATGTTCTATTGGGACCTGGTGGTTTCCAGACTTCAGATCTATCTTACTGAAGTATTTTTCCCTCTTGAGATGATCAAGGAGGTCTTCGATTCGAGCAATCGGGTATCTGTTTCTGACTGTGATTTTATTAATGGCTCGATAATCAATGAAGATTCACCAGGTTCCATCTTTCTTCTGTACCAGCATGATTGGTCTCCCACAATGTGACGAGCTAAGATAGATGTGCCCCTTATGGATCATTTCTTGGGTCTATCACTTGATCTCCTCATTCTATAACAGAGAGTGGTGGTAGACTTTCCCATTCGGTAGCGGTGCATAGGGGGTCAAATCGATGCGGTGCTTGACATGACAGTGCAAAGGTACCTCGATAGGTGAGGAGAAGATATCTGAGTATGCTTCCAAAACCTTATCCACTTGATTTTTCTATGTGGAGAGGTCGGTTGTGGAGACCCTGGATGTGGTTGGGATATTTCTCTCATTCTGAGAGTGAATCATGAAGAAGAAAAACTTCCCTGTCTAAGAGATGACCTTCCCATATTTATTGGTAGATATCAAGGAAATAGAACTAGGTAGGATTTCCTCCGGTATCTTGTACAATTTCTTTTTCAAATTAATAATAACACTGTGAGGCCTAAACTTAGATATAGTATGGTGTTTCCATAAATATGGTTGGCCCAAAATAAAATTACAAACTTCAAGAGGGGAAACATCACTCAATACCTCGTCTTTGAAGGGCTTGATGTTGTATGACAAGTGACATTATTGTCTTACGCAGATGTCGCTTCCTTGGCAGAGCCATCCGATGGTGTAGAGTTGCGGGTGCGGCGTAGTCGGCAGGGCGAGTCACTTAACAACCTCTTCTGAGATGAGGTTTTCCTGGCTACTGGTATCAACGATGAAGTGCAGCGGGGTACCCTTCACCCAAATCTTTGAATGAAAAAGGCACTCACCTTCCTCTAGCTTGTCTAGTTCACCGGGATGAAGCTTGGTGGTAGCAACTGTAGCACTGGGTTCTGCATCAATGATCTATCTCCCCCTTTCTAGTTTTGAATCAGAGTCGAAACCTACATCTAATTTAGAGGTTTTCACCTCAACCACCAATGACTTATTTGAGAGACAATCAATGTTGTTATTCCAGAGGCTCTTATGGAAGTCGCACCACTTCCCTATATCTTTCTTTGTCTTTCCAGTGTCCTTCTTTGCTTGCATCTTGGACTGGTGTCTTGAGGTGATCCGTCTTTGCTCTGTCCTTTGTTCTGCGGTTTGGGGATGCCCTTTCTTGTCTTTTTCTGTGAGGGGTTCCCAAGCCTAAATTTTTGGATCTTTTGTTTGAACTTCTGCTCGATTTTGACAACATATTAGTAGGTTGCGCCCAAGGATGAGATGTCCAGAAACTCGATTTCATCTTGGATGTATCTATGCATACCATCGCGATACTTGAGCACCAGAGGTCGCTCATAATCTTTGATACCCATCTTGGCGCACAAGGTATGGAAGATATTTGTGAATCTGAGCACTGCTTGGTCTCTTTCCTGCCAAAGTGTGGTCTATTTTGTATACAGGTTGTCATAACTTCTAACAAGGTAGTATTGTTCCTTAATAGAATCCATGAAGGACTCCCAGGTGACCTAGACTGTAAATAATGAGGTTTCCTTTGTTTCCTTCTACTCACAGAAATTTTCCCACCAATATTTGACATGGGGAAAGGCTTTGAAGAGCACAAAAGTAATCGTTTCTCTATTCGAGAAGTTATGGATAGAGAAATACCATTCTAACATATTCATCCATCTTTCTACAACATTTTCATCTATCTAACCTTTAAATATAGGAATATTGAATTTGATTTGTACCTTGAAGGGGGCAACGCCTCCATTTGAGGAAGATGTGTCACCTGTTGGTAGTCGCCAAAGGATTTGTGCAAAACTATCTATCATCTTGTTCCTCTGTTACATGAGGGATTCCTCAAGCAACATTTTGAAGAGAACTCTTGTCCCATTGTATTTCTTTTCTCCCACCATGAGAGGTTGCTTGGGGATGCGAGATCTTTTGTCCTCAAGAGAAACAAGCTCAAGAACCAATTCTTTGTACCCTAACCTCGTTGGGGACATGCATTAAGAACGACAAGGAGCAGACCGCTCTGATACCACTGATCTGCATTTTATGAGTAGAACGAAATGAATATAGATTATTATCAAAATATGTTTAACACAGAATAACAGATATACAGTAAAATTGGTTTCTATTCAATAAGGAAATAAGTTGAAACTGTAAAATGTAGTAGAAAACAAGATTTCTAGAATGGTGGTGGCTTATCTCTGAGAAGAGATGTGACGGTTGAGATCATTCACCAAAATATGATTAAAATGACTCTCTCAAGGCAGTTTTACAATAAAAAGGAATGTCAAAAACCCTATACATCAAAAAACCTAACTCTAAGAGATAAAGCACCAAAATTCATGTGGGCCCTGTAACACCCTGTTTCCCTC
>JASDQU010014992.1:64058-80362 GCA_032191745.1 Picea mariana
GCAAACTCAAAAATGTGAATGTGTGATGTGAATGGACCTTGTGAAAAAGGTTGATGAATGTGAATAATATTATGAATATATGTTGCAGGACTGCTGAGAGGGGATATGCTGAAAAAGATACCACGATGGCTGAAGAAAGGTGGTGGAAGGCACCTGGAAAGGTGGCATTAACTTCCACCGAAACCAATACTGTAATTGGACTTCATTGGCCCGGATAACCAAGAGCGGCTCGCTGGCCTGAAATAAATTGCTCGCAGGTTGGTAGGTAGATGGCTCCTCAGGAATTAATGAGGGATGGGGGAAGTGAACCGCCCATCTGTAGGAGCCTCGGGCCTGACCACCGCGAGGGAAATCATGCCACACGCAACCTCACAAGAGGAAAATGTGTCAGGAAGAATCACAGAGGGGGCAGACGCGAGGGAAGGAGAAGAGAACTCTAGAAAATATAGAGTGAGTGATAGCAGAGAAGGGGGAGAGTAACCCTCGTTCTCNGCAGAGGGGAAGACGTGAGGGAAGGAGGAAGAACTCTAGAGATATGTAGAGTGAGTGATAGCAAAGAAGGGGGAGAGTAACCCTCATTCTTAGTCACTGGCAAACTGAGACGCAATCTCACAGCATCGTGGTCTCAGCTCGGGGGTGGCTAGTGGTAAATCCGTTGGGACTCGCTAAGCCTATGGTTGGGTGGAAACAAGCACCCCTCTCAGCAATTGCATCACCTCTGGTGTTTTTCTGATAAGTGTTTTGCCTCTGGCATCTTAAAATATATATATATTCTGACATTTATGCTCATAAGCTATGAAATTGTGAATGATTTCAGTGTAAGAATGTTTGTATGGTGTTTTGATCAGTACTGGTAGTTGCAAGTTTATAATGGAAAGACTACGTATGGCTTATGTTTTCATAAATCGCTATTTATATGCATACCAATCTAATTCGGACTTCACGGCTGGTTCTCGAGAGAGAGATACCTTTATCTGCCTCAGATAGTACCCTGGGTAAACCTCCCCATAGAGATACCCTCCTTGAAAATCCCATCAAGAACCTGGAAAGAGGATGTGAAGGCGCAAGGCCTTAGTAACCCTGCACGAGGAGGAACTATCCTCTTGAAATCTCAAGATGGTTGTGTAGGGATAAGTATCATTTGACGGGCGAGATCCTGTCGAAAGATCTGCAGTCACTCACGGTCGTTAGATTGGAAGGAAAAGGGGGGGCGTTAAATTCCTCAACCCCTTTCCTTTGTTTTCACGAGTAGCGAAGAGACTGGGACCGTCAATCCCTAAGGTTCGTAAGAATATCTGGACCATTGGTTTTTCCACATCCAGGGAGCAGTGGGAGAGTGTGTGGCATTGGGACCGATATGAACCGTCAGATCTTAACTAGAAACCTCGACAGTTGTTAGATCTGTAGGGAGATAGATGAGGGTTAAGCCCTCGTGAATAGGGGCAAAAGTCCCAAAATAGATCTGATCCGTCTGATTAAAGGAGGCCACGTGTCGCAAGATTACCCATTTCGAGAAATCGAAAATCGTGAATTCGGGAGTCCCATTGACAAGGGGTCGGGCTCTCGTATTGATAAGTCCCTAAGGGAATAAGACTGTGGTCTTATGAGAAGCATCCATACAGGCCAAGGCATAGCTCAGGAGAGGTAGTGCAGTTATGGATAGGCTCCCTATAAATCAAGTAGAGACCGAGACCCACTCAAGTCCTAGACTTGATGAAGAAGAGAAATAGATGTGTTGAAGACTCTTTTAAGAGTCAAACCTAGGAGAAAGAGTGCAAAGCTCCCAAGTCCCTCATAGTTGACGAAGCTCAGGACAGATAGCACCTGGTCGGATGCACAGACCCTGTAGGAATTCACATAGGTCGAGGAAATCTTTCACGGCTTAAGAGTGGAGAAGCTCAGGAGGGATAGTGTCGTTTGGTGCACGGAACCATAGCTGCGAAGGTCGCAGAGGACAAGCAAAGGCCGAGAACTTTGATACTTAAGAGATCTTCCAAGGAGAAGGAAGAGAATTGCATGCTCAAGGAAGAGCTGCAACTGTCGTTAGATTAGCTAGAACAAAATAGATCTAGGTCGTCGAAAATGTACGTCCAGATGCGCATAGAAGAGAGAAGAAACGGACGACAGAGACACTTTGAGATAGAAGTGGTGAATAGTTGACAACCGTTGGATCTTGTAGAGTTGCAAGGCGGTTAGGGTTGGTGCAGTCCGGAAGAGGTTCGAGTTCGAGATCTCGCATCTCGAGGTTTCGTAAGAAGAGAGTGCAAGGGTTGGGTTTTTCAACCCATGAATTCGCGAAGTGTGAAACACGAGGAGGAAAATCTGAACCGTTGAATCCAGGAATGGGAGGACCATTGGATCATAACTCCATGGAGATATCATATATTGGGAGTTTGGGGGTTCAAAGGTTGGAAGGGGCCACTCTCGACCGTAGAAGTCGCAAAGTGCCGAGAGCCGAGGCTCGTGAGAACACGTGGCACATCCATCAAGTGGGGCCCGCATGGTCGACAGGTGGACGTGCGTCGCCTGGGAAGGAGTCAACATTCTATTGACTTCTCACGTCTCGGAGGTTTGCGATATAGGAGCATGAAGGCTCGACGCCCCATCTCGTGAGGTTGCGAGTTGCGAGAAGTATGAAAAGGAAGTCAAACCATCGCTGACTTTCGCATCTCGGGACTTCGAAGAAGAAGAACATGAGATCTTGAAGCTTCAACCTACGAGGCTGCGAGTAGCGAAAAGTGTGAAAGGGATGTCAACTATCGCCTTTCAGGGTTTATCAGAGTTGAAAAACTCGACGCTTTGGTAGCGTCGAGTCGCGAAGAGCAAAAGGATGTCATACTGGTTAGGCCTGTGGCCATAACCGCCGATCATATGAGTGTTTTTAAGGGATGGAAGGGTCTATATCAGGTCCCGTAGGGACTTGGGGAATTCTATTCTTCGGAGAAAAGAAGAAAAGGGGAAAAAAGTGTTAATTTCCCTAGTGGGTATGTGACATGCCCCATTGGGTAAGTTAGTATATCAACTTCTTGGGGTCATAACTTTTGCATACGATATTTTTTTTAGGTGCATGATATCTCGTTGGAAAGGTATATTCGAGGACTACACATGTTACATGTTTAGGGCCTCAAAAAGGCCCCAGAAATCAAGGACCCGAAAACTAGGAAAAACCTATCGAACTGGAAAACTGCAAAAATGAGCTAGTTGCAATAGATGGGAGGCCACCGACATCCATCTGGATCACTCATCTTCAACTTTATATTCACAAATCATGTGTTATCTCTATGTGCTTTCTGTAAAGCACTATCTGTCTCACTATTTGAGAGTATTTCCTCTACTCTCTTTGCAACTATTCCTCTAGGACTGGGATTTTGCACCTACAACTACTCTGAAGCTGAGAATGGTTGCTCCATTGTCACTGTGACTGTTGAAATTTGAAAGTAACTCCCCTACTCCATCATGGAAACAACTTCATCTAAAACTGAGAGTGGCCCAATAACTAATACTGAAGGTAGCTCTTCTTATTTCATGGAGGTAACTCTATATATTATTGTAGTCATGTTTCCATGACCTGGATCATGTACTACACCAAGTGGCACTGGAGATAACTCAATTCTCAAATATGGGGAGTTCCCCCCCTGAATCTCATATTGTATTTTAATCATGGTTGTTCTAGTTATATTTATGAATACTGGAACTATTTTTTCGATTTCTAGAGCAAGTGTCTCGTCATAGTCTTCTCCCTCTTGGGAGAATCCTATGGACACACATAATGATTTGTACATCTGCAACATGCTTGATCTATTATATCAATGCTGGAAATCAACACTGACTTCCCTTCTAATCTCACGAAAAAATACATACCCAGTACTTCTGGCTGGCTTCCTTCTCTGACACTGAAACAAGGGAATCTTCCCAAGAGATTTCATGTCTCCTAGAGGTCTCTGAAGATACAATATAGTCTTCTCAACTTATGGCATATATATTTCAATCCTGAAAAACTATCTTCTTTTCCCATCTGATCCTCTCTGAGATCAGGCTCATTCTGAGTCTTGATTTATTCTGAGTCTACAAGGAATTCATCATCTCTACATGATATGCTTGGTGTTGAATACCAAGTCTTAATGTGAAAAGTTGAGTAAGACTTCAAACGAATTCTGCTTCGTATCAAGGCGGCTTCATTATTCATTGACCAAGTATACTGTGAGTTCTATTCTAATGTGTGATCATATTTGGAGTCTTTTGCTCATTACAATCAATCTCCATATGAGATACTCTAGATCTTAAAAAAATAGCTTATTCTTCATCGTCTTTGGTACCGGTCATGTACATAGTCTGCTTCATGTCTCATATAATATGTTTCCTTCTGCAACCTTCACTATAGCTTCCTTAGGGCACCTGTTACCTACCCAGAAAAGGAACAACAACAGACAAGAATAATACTCTTTATAATAATAATAATAATAAAGCAATAGTGAGAACAATCGTCACAATATCTCCTTTAGAGCTATCACTTGTGACCTTTCTGAAACAAGGGTTAAAAGTAAGAAATACAATAATGAGATAACCACTCTTCTAGTGGTGTGATCAAACATTCCTCTTTGGTAACCTAGAGGCAAAACAAGAAGTTTCTCCTAGAGGAGATGTTAGTTATATATGGTAAATGTTTAAAATAATCATTTCTCTCAATATGATCACATTCTACCAAGTATAATACTTATTCAAAGACTACTATCGACTCAACTATAGTGTTTATCTCTAATGAGGTAGTTATCAAACTTGACATGTGCAAGTTTGAATCTTATCAACTTAATCAATCAAACTTGGAACCTGGAGTCTTGTCCTCAAGAAGTAGTGTTTTTTTTTTTATTCCTAGTCTCCTTTTCTCAGGATGACAAACATTCTCTTCAACCTGTCTTATGTACTGAGATAAAATGATTTCTTAACAAAAATATAAGTTAGAGAATAAACTCTATAATATCAACTTTAATCAAAATACCTTGACTTTAATATTGACCAATGGTTAGTATGATGATCATAGCTTCAACATACAACCTAGATGTCATAACAAATAGATGCATATTAAAATGATAAAACCTAGGGTGCATTATTCCTCAAAATGTGTTGGATCTAAGATCCTTCTTGATCTATTATTGTCAAGGGATCCTTTCTCGTGCAAATATGCTTTATAATAATAATGCATTTTAATCATATGTAAGTACATACCTCTAGAAATATATTTCTAGGGTAATGTGTACTAGGACAATAAGACAACAGTGCCAACACTTCACAAGAACTTTCATTACAACTGGTACTGTAGCTGGTGCTGCAACTGCAATTGGTGATGCAACTGGCATGAGGGAACTGGCACTGAAACTGATACTGCTACTGCAGCTGCAACTATTACTACAACTGTAACTGTAACTATAACTTCAACTTCAACTGTAACTGCAACTGCAACTGGTAATTCAACTCTAATTGTAATTGGTACTGCAACTTAGGGTTTTATGAGGAAACCCTAATTTTCAACTTTCAAATTTTTGAATTCTGATCAAGGGACTAGATGCGTTGGGCTGAGGCGAGTAGGCTAGTGCAGTCTGTTTTCAGAAAATCCAAATTTTACCCCTTGAAATTGAACCTGCACAAATATGGACTGGAACTTCTAGTACTGGTTCTGGTTTCCTGGATTTCTGGTTTTCCGATTTTCTGGTACCAACCAAAACTAGGGTTTCACTTTCCGGAGGTTCTGGCCACTGAAAATGCGCACTGAAGATGTTAATGAGTTTGCTAGGCTAGGGTGCACTTCCCTATATGGATTTTAGGTTCAAGTTCTCTTCCAACAAAAATCCATAATTTTCTTGTACGGAAACAATGACGTTTTTGGTTACCCAGTGAAAGGTTCTCTATTCAGTCAAGCTCTGATACTATGTTAAATTTTAGAGATGTTATTAAGTTCTTTTCAATTAACTAGACAATAATAGAATAAGTAGGATCACTAAGAGAAATGAAATCACAAGGTACACTACATTTTATCCTGGGAAAACCCTCATGGGGGAGAAAACCCAGCAAAAACTTCCTTAATATATATTTCCAATACAATCATAAGATAAAAATACAAAACCACCAAGAATTACCAAGACTGAGCATGCACCTCTCTCTCCTTCTTCTGGCAACTGCAACTATCTCCAAAAATTTCACACTAGACGAGTGGTTGAGTTAGTGTGAGAATGAGGCATCATCCTCTCTTATCTATACTAGCTAATAGGTGCTAGGGTTGTGTCTTTTCACCAATCAAGGTCGACTTCTTCAACTAGTGGCTAAAACCACTTTAATTATCCCTAGGGGCCGACTTCTCAATTAGCACCATATGAACATGGTTTGACCAATCCACAATAGGCGATTTGGTCATACATAAGTCCCAACATGATCAATCCACAAAAGGGGATTAATCTATATAATAATAACTCAATTATGTTTAGAACATTCTTCCTATTTACAATATTTTAGTAGTATCCAGAACAAAGATCAAGTTTAGTAAAGAACTAGGAAACACTTAATTCATCCAAGAGATGATCAATGATAGGAATGGGAAATTTGTCTTTGATGGTGAGTTTATTGAGGATGCGAAAGTTAGGACACATTTTCCAATAGCCTTCTTTCTTAAGTACCATGACCACAGGAGAAGAATAGGTGCTAGTACTAGGACGGATAATTCCTGCAACGAGCAATTCTTAAAAACTATACTCAATTTCATTTTTCCAGGAAAAGGGATGATGATAGGGATGAACATTGGGAGGAAGGTTATCAGGGATGAGGGGAATGGATTGATCATGAACACCATGGGAAGTAGGAAGTCCCTAGGGAGTGGAAAAAATAACTTCATGTTTGGAGAGGATGGATTGGAGGTCAGGAGGAACATAGGATGTCTCAGTGGCATGAGTAGAATGGAGTTATGCAATAATGTTGGAATGACCTTTTTTTAGGGGCTTTTCCATGCGATGGGAACTGATGATCTCAGGCGAACCTACTGTGATTCCTTGGAACTTATATTTTTGGCCCTCTTGATTGAATTGCATGGTTAATTACTTAAAATCCATCAGAATGGGGCCCAGAGTACTTAACCATTCGGCACCCAGCACAATGTCACAACCATCCATGTCGATAGAAACCATATGAGATTTCATGTGGTACTGACCAATTTGGAGATGCACATTTTCACAATTCACCCCACATTTCATGGACCTACCATTGGCAATCATGATTTGAAAGTTATTGACTACTCAAATATAGCAATTAGTTTCTTGGGAAATGCGGTGATGAATAAAATTATGGGTGTTACCACTATCAATAAGGATGATGACCTTCTGATGCTTAATGTAACTAACTATCTTGAGGATTTGGGGAGCAAAGAATCTAGTAAGAGCATCGAGGGAAATGATCGATTCAACTTCTCAGGGGTTTGAGGGTGGATTCATGTCAGTGGGTTTATCTGATTCGACCATAGGGGGGACCTTGACCTCTTCTTCAGAAACATCCTCAGAGATGGCCATAAAAAGCTTTCGTTCCTTACACTTATTCCCAAGAAAATATTTGTCATCAAAATTATAACAAAGTCCCTTGCGTTGGAGTTTAGTCTTGTCTTCCCATGTCAATTTCTGGATCTTTAGTGGAGTGGAAGGAGGAGTGGGAGTGACTGGTTTAGGACAAGGAATAAAGGAGGGTTTTCTGGTTTGAGAAGAGACAATTGGTGGTGCTTCCTTAGCTCTTTTAGTAGCTTCCACCCAACTCTGGGGGCGAGCCATGAGGACATGGGCATGAATCCCATCCTTGAAGCCACTGATAAATCATTCTTAGAAAAAAATCATCAGACATGCCCTCCATGCAGAAATTCAATCAGTCAAAAGCAGCTATAAAGTCTTCCATTGTCCTATATTGTTTCAACATTGTCAAATGGCTTGAATGGTGGGTGTCAGTTTCAAAGCGTTCATAAATATCTGCAACAAATTGTTTCCAAGCCACATACCCTTGGCGAGCATTTTTTATCCATTCCCACCATTGCTAATGTTCTTGATCTAGATGGAGAACACCATGCTAGATTTTGGCCAACTCATATGTAATGTCGTACAAAGAGAAATAATGTTCCATTTGAGTTACCCAACTAGTGAGATATGAGGCATCAAATTTGTTCACATCTGCTCACGAAAGGCATAGGTCACACTGAAAGTGAATGGGATGAAAATTATGGGAATTGGAGGAAGCTCCACCTTCAAGGTGCAAAGGCGGGTCTAAGGAGGTAAGGTCTCTAGTGATATTCAGCCTGGCACATATTTGACAAGCGAAGGATTCAAGCTGGGTAGAGAGGTCATGTTTCATGGTTTCCATTTTTGCATCTATGGTGGAGTGCATTTTTTTTTATGGTGGTAATATTGCCACTGAGCTATTGCACTTCCTTCTGGGCCTCTACAAAATCAAAGGACAAGGTATTGAGGTGGGCTTCAAGGTCTTGGCTACGAGTGTAGGCCATGATGAAGGGGGGAACCAGAAATGAGAAGGTGGGACCACACATAAAATGGGTTATGGGTGAAGGGTGTCACAATGATTAGGGTGACTAGGGGAATCCAATGGGGTGGGTCCCAAATAAGGGGGTTGAAAGGGGGTCAAGTCCACAGAAAAAAAAAGTTGTTGAAAAATGATAGGTATGAATGTGATCAGGGTGAAGAGAGGAATCCAATGGGATAAGGATCAAATAATGGTGCAGGAAGGATTCAAACCTTTTTTTTTTACTCCTGTGAAGTTATACTCTGATCTGAAGAATATTGCAGTGTTAAAAGGCCCAAATTCTTAACAGGAAAAAATATGTAGTAACTTCGCAACCAGAATGCAAGAGGTAAAGTTGCACGACAATAGATCTTGTCTGTTCTGTTTTTATTTCCATCCCAAGGGTTAGGGTACAAGGTTTCTACAGACAAGGGTTTTCCCTGTGCTATAGCTCTCTGATATACTTGTGGGGACCAACAGTAATACTCGGCCCAATAACTTAGGGCACCAACTAAGGAGGCTAGATTGTTCCCTTAGTCGTATTACTCGACTACTTAGGTACTAGAGAGTATCTTCCTGAGTGTTGTTCTCGGTGGCACTATAGTAGTCAAAGGACCAATCGTTTTATCTACGGAGGGCTTTAGAATATCTAGGTTGATCCGTATGCAAGTGTTGTCTAATGCGTTACCACTCGAAGGGGTACCAACAAGAGATACAAGGGTGGCCAACAATGTGATCTTAAATACCACTTGTAGTTCACACGTGTATACTTCCCCGACCAGGTATTTATGCGCTAAATGACAAATATATGTAGCTTTAAGATGTCAGAATATGCCTCTATCCTGAAAAAAATAACCCATAATTTTATGCCAAGGAAAGTGCTTTGATACCACTTGTAAGGTACCAGATCTATTATAATAGCTGAAAAGAGAAATATTGCATAGAATAACAGTGGAACAACACAATAGATGAAACCACAACACCAAAATAATACCTTTATTGATAGGAAACAATTGTCACTTGCCTCTTCGAGGGGGCACCCTCTAGTAGAGCAACGCGCTATTACAATAATTCTCGAGAAAAAACTTATCATGCCCTCGGCTCCTATTTATACTAAATCTATATACCAAAAGGACAATCTAGAGGAATATCTTCTAGAAGAAGAAGCTTATATTAGGTCTTCTTACATTTGACTTATTCTTCCTTATTACTAGGCCTTATTAATATTGGCCTTTATTACATGGAAAACATATTATTCTACCTACGTGAAGGGTTAGGGAGGTTAGGCCCTAATAGAATTTCCCTACAAATTAAATCCATTGGGTATCATTTAAGAAGAAGAAGAATTGCAAGGTAATCCTAGAGGAACGAGCTATGAGATCAACCATATCTCTCTCTCACATATCTACCATTCATTTCCCTCTCTTTTTTTTGTGTTCTTTCCTCAAGGAACTAAAATTTCTTCATTCATCTTAGTTAAAAAGATCTTTCAAGAAGGAAAATGGCCCATCCCAAGGAGATTGTTGGAGCCCACTTGCCTCCAATCATTCTTATCATGTGATATTACACATTTCTATGCGTTTCCATAGGATTAATATATGTGTATTATTGTTTCCCTCCAAATTTTGTGTTTGAATGAAATTATTTTGGTTAAATTTGTAATGTAGAAACATGCATGTTATTTTGTTTATTTACTTGTTGTTATAATGCTCTCATGCTTGTCCAACAACTAGTCATTCTCTGTTTATCCTACAATGTAGCTAATTCAAGGGTGTTTTGCTCATTAATACAACAATATATCCAACATAATTTCTAAGGAATGTCTAACCTCTAGGTGGGATATGGGTGCCATTTGTAGGTTTTGAGCACCACATGTGGGTATCAAGGCCTTGATTTGGACCTTAGTTCCATTAGGAGGATTTTTTCACCATGAAATGCCCTTGAGGCCTTAAACATAGTTAGAAAAGGAACATAAGGTGATAAATCCCTATTTGAATCTTCTCAAGATCAAGCTTCATGTAGTAGTCCTTGAACAACCACATAAGACCTCTACAGGGGATCCTTTTCCTCTGTGTGGGATCTTTGGCGTCATTATGTTGGTTTTTACAATAAAAATGGGTCTCGGGGCCTATACAATGGACAAGGGAGGAAAAAACAAGGAATTTAGGCCCAAAATAAATCTTATTAAGCTCAAATGTTGTAAATTAGGACTTGGAAAACCACAGTGATCATTTCTAAGGGATCTTTGACCTTCGGGTGGGATATGGGCGCCATTAGTAGTGTTTTCCCAACACATATGGGAGTTGGGGCCTATATCATGGCCGTGAGAGGAAAATAATGGTATTGGGCCCTAAATGAAGATTTACAATGCTCAGTGGCCCCGAAAAAAGGCCCCTGGATTTTGAATATGGACACTACTAGTATGTTTTTCACAATAAGAATGGGTCTCAGGACCCCTACCATGGTCTAAGAAGGAAAATAAGGGCCATAGGCCCTAAACAAATCTTGTTAGGATAAATGTCCATAGATAAAGGTATCATATCATTAGGCATAAGACACATCTTCAATGATACCACGACATTGGGGAGAGGTACAAGAATAATATGAACCCCCATTTCAACATATGCTAAGTTGTATGAAGGAATACTTTATTAGGATCCCTTCATGGTATTTAAGCTTAGATGGGGGTTGATTGTTCAAGAAGGAAAAAGGTTCTTAATGTTATCGAGCTCTAATTATAGCAATGTCTTTGCAAATGGAATTCAACGATCTCATTATTGATATCATGTGGAATGACGATTTACCCTTCCCCTCGATTGAGGCATGGATGGGTGGATGGTAAATGTATCCAAGGATAGGGCTCATGACCTAGTGAGGATGACCCTGCACATGTTGATGCATAGGAGGGCTTGTATAAGAAGTGCTAGTGCCTACTTGAGATTGGCTTCTCCCTCTTGATCAAGAGCATGCCACTTGCTCTTAGACTTCATTGAGCATTGACAGATCCTCTGATAGAATAAAGGAGATGATCATGAAAATATTATATAAAATTTGATGAACCGAAATCAAACAACCTATTGTATGGTTCTCATTATTCTTCTTTGGTGATTCAATTTGTTCATTCAAATACACTATCTCTTGAATAAGATGAACAATATTGATTTCATGATAGTTTTCTAAAGTCTAAAGAGAGTTGAAAATATTAAAGAGAAAGACATTATGTAATATAAAACGGGAATGCTCATCTCGAGGAGTTGATGATGTTCAACCACTTGGTGTTCATGCTATGAGTAAAATGGCATATTTGTAGACATGATAATAAGCTAATAAGAAATCACATGGAAACCAAGAGTTTTTCCAAGGACTCTAGACCTTCCTCTATTCTTTTCACTAGTAGTTCTTTTGTTATTTTTTATTCACAATATTGCATCTTTTGAATGTGCACTCATTCTTTTAATGTGTATACACATTTCTTAGATTCAAAATTTATTTGGTGGGATTGAGAATGTCAACTTAGATATTTTTTTAATGTGTATGCACATTCCTTAAATTCAAAATTTATTTGGTGGGATTGAGAATCTCAACTTAAATGTTTGTTAATTTCCTTTTTTTGAATATTTTTCAATATTTTCATTTTTCACATTATTTTTAAATAAAATACATAAATACATCACCCATGCTTATAGATCTAACTATACAAATTCCAAATATATAATATTTTTTAAATAATATTATTTATTGCATACTCCATCGTTCAACTATAAAAATTTCAAAAACTTTGTAAAAATGTTTATTATTTTTAATTTACTTTTATTTTAATATTTGAATTCATAATTTCAAAACCATCATGAATTTATATATATATATATAATTAAAAATTTTAAAATAATTATGCATATTCAATTCAATTCTTCTTAGGCCATCTATACTTCTGCATCACATTTTGAAATTTAAATATGCATGTCCTATTATTCCATCTGAGACTTCAATGTGCACTTTGTCTAGAATGCACCGAATCTTTTTAATGTAGTAGATACTTTATGTTGTATCGTTTCTCCACCTAATTTTGTATGTAGGTTGTGTCCATCTAATTTTGCATGTGGTAGATACTTTATTTTCTATGATTTCTCAACCTAATTTTGCCACACAGTAATTCAGGAATCAAATTTAGGAGGATGGGATGTCTGATTTGACAGACATTTATGATGTAAACAAGATTAACTCCTTGTTTTTTTTAATCATAGTTACATGCCTGAAAAAATCATAACCAGCCATAGCGATATACCAACTGTGGCAAAGTCTAGACTTCCTTATTGGGCATCCCAAACCAATTCCAACAACCATATCAATGTATTCAGATCAGCGTTTCAACCAATTTAAATTAATCAGTCCTAGCAGGACAACACAATCAACTACTACGCCATCAGATCGTCCACTATTCCAGTTACTGTTCAACCAAACATTTACAGAAGAAAGAAGGCTCGCATCAAAAGCTTAAAGTAAACATCATATCATTCGTTGGATCCCCATAAAGCTTCAATTAGTGGAATCTTATACGCCGAGAATTGTTCGAAACCAAACAGAATTTGATCAATGGCAGGTTTAGTTGATACATCACCCACTCAAGTGCTGAAATTTCCACTCCTATTTCTGCCATATTTGACCAGGACTTCAGAGTTCACACTGTACTGTACTTTACTTTACCGCGAAATTCTATATATACCAGTTTCCATCATTTCTAAAATCCTTCAACTTTTGAATATTAGCCATTCAAGTATAAATACTTCGAAGCTCTGGGCATTGCTTGTGTTAGCAGTGATGGAGAGTGTTAAGCCCCATGCACTGTTAATTCCATTCCCCGCGCAGGGTCACATAAATCCCATGATGCAGCTGGCCAAGGTTCTAATCTCTAGAAATGTTCTGGTGACCTTCGTTAACACAGATTTCAACCACCAACGCCTGAAGCCCAAATCTACTGCAGTGATGAGATTCGAGAGCTTTCCAGACGGCCTTCCACCTGATCATGGTCGCACCTTGAATCCTCCCGAGTTCGGAGTGTCTGTGCTGAAACATGGCCCTCCCAACGTTGAAAGAATTGTTGAGAATCTGAAGCATTCTGCCCAGGCTCCTCCCATCTCATTCATTGTTGCAGACGGTATGTTCTCTTTTATGCAGCAGATTGCTGACAAATATGGCATTCCCAGAGTTGCCTTCTGGACAGCAAGTGCTTGCGGTTTCTCAGCTTATTTCTACATGCCTCTGCTTGTCGACAAAGATTACATTCCCATCAAAGGTAGGCGTTACTCGATAAAAATAAATAAAATAATAAGTGGGTCGTTTTCTTTTATTATTTTTATGTCAATTTAGAGTATTAAATTTGTTTAAGGTATGGAAATAGATATTAATTTGGTTAAGGTTATTATGTGGATAATATTTATAATAATAATAATAATCTATTTTTAAGATTAGGGTTAGTTAAACACTAAATTGGTTAATAACAATATTTAGAAGATTGTTAATCAGTTGTATTTGAGAAGATTGGTTAAACTAAATTTGTCTCTATTTTAGTGTGTAGTTGAAATATTGTCTCAACTCATTGATTGTGTGAACAAGGTAGTTTGTTATATTTATCTGTATTAGTTACATTAATTCAATAGATTGTTTAATGCTATTATTTATTTGTAATTCTGTACTTTTTTATTTTTAAGCTGAAAAGCCTACACCTATTGACAATGGGCAGATTTAATAGGGGTTTAGTGCTTAAATAGCTAGAAAAAATTATTTGAAGGCTGCATCAAACCTTTATAAAGCAATGCATTGTTTCATTGGATTGCACAACTTCAATGTTATGTTGAATGGTTTGATAGAGATTCATACATTTTTCACAATAAGAGGTGTTGAAGCTCTGCATCAAACCTTTAGATACTCACATAGTTTTCAAATAAAAGGTATTCAAGGTTTGTATCAAACCTTTATAAATCAATGCATTGTTTTATTGGATTTGATAACTTCAATTTTATGTTGGTTTTGTTAGATATAAGTATTATCTTTAGGTTTTCACAATGAAATATCTTAATTCCATTTAAAAAATAATGTTAGAGATTGATACACTTTTAAAAATTATAGGTATTGAAGGTTGTATCAAAAGTTTTACTTCAATCCTCCTCATTTATGTCAACACCTTTGATTTGTATTAAAGTGTATAAATACAATCTTTAATATCTTTGATATTTGATTTATAAGTTATAGATGATGATTTAAATTTCTTCTAAAAACATTTATAGGAAATAACAAATATAAATCATCATTTGTAACGTATATATCAAGTAGATTTGTTATCAATGTCCTTAGAACAACTATAAAATATCATCTTCAAAGTTCAAGATGATTTGTTATCAATATTCCTATAAAAAATATAAATTAACAATAATCACATTTAAGTAAAAGTGATTGATATACACCAATCATGAGTGTCAGTTTCCACCTTTTAAACTAAAGTCCCTATCAACCATTTTTTTAAAATTATTTTTATCTCAAATTAAAATATTAAAAAATTATTAAATTTTATATTATTTATTTATTTAAGTGAAGAATAATTATCAACCATCCAGGTATGAATACTGATGTATGAATAATGAATTATTCATCTTGTTTTTTTGGAAACTCAAAATAGTAAAAATCGGGGTTGCTGACCATAGAACATTATTATCACTTTAAATTACAATCCGTGTCCTCTTCTAATGATCGTCCATCACATTTAGAGGGTGACACCACCAATATGCTGTTTAAGATAAAAAGAGAATTTCATTTACCAGCATTATCCTCGGTAATTTTCGCTGCAATAATCCATTGTGATTAACTGTTTGAACAGAGGAGAAAGAGATCCATGATGAATCCAAGGGCAAACCCATATCTTGTATTCCGGGAATGACAGCACTGCGCCTAAAAGATCTGCCCACCCTCCTGACTGTAACAGATTCTGCGGGTTTCATGTTTCAGTACCTCAAAAACGAGGCCCAGAACACTCTCCAGGCTTCCCTGGTTTTGCTTAACAGTTTCGAAGATTTAGAAGGGCCAGTGCTGAGGGACCTCAACACTAAATTCTCAGGAAAAGTACTTTCCATCGGTCCTCTTTTACTCTCGGCAGGGAATACAATAGTGAACACCAACATATGGAAAGAGGAAACTCGGTGCCTTGATTGGCTGGATAAACAGACAGTATCGTCAGTAATGTATGTCTGTCTTGGGAGTATTACAGTTCTATCAAACGAGGAGTTGATAGAGTTTGCATGGGGTTTGGAGGCGAGCAATCAACCATTCTTGTGGGCTATGCGACCGGACCTCGTTCAGGGGCAGTCTGCTGTGCTGCCTCGGGATTTCATGGCGAGAAGCAAGGGCCGAGGCTTCTTTGTTAGTTGGGCACCGCAAACTAAAGTCCTGTCTCACCCCTCCGTGGGAGGATTTCTGACACACGGCGGATGGAACTCGACGATTGAGAGCATATGCGCTGGCGTTCCCATGATCTGCTGGCCCTTCTTTGCCGAACAGCCGACAAACAGGAGATTTGTGGAGCATGTCTGGAAGGTGGGATTCGAGATGGACGAGGAGGTCTCCAGAGAAAACGTGAAGACATTGGTGAGGAAACTGATGAACCCTGACGACGAGCAAGTAAAGATGATGAGGAAAAATATATTGGCGCTGAGGGACAGTGCAATTATAGCAGGTCAGCTTGGCGGATCTTCCTACAACAATATGGAAAAGTTTCTTCA
>JASDQU010014992.1:80382-125522 GCA_032191745.1 Picea mariana
TATGTTGTATCGTTTCTCCACCTAATTTTGTATGTAGGTTGTGTCCATCTAATTTTGCATGTGGTAGATACTTTATTTTCTATGATTTCTCAACCTAATTTTGCCACACAGTAATTCAGGAATCAAATTTAGGAGGATGGGATGTCTGATTTGACAGACATTTATGATGTAAACAAGATTAACTCCTTGTTTTTTTTAATCATAGTTACATGCCTGAAAAAATCATAACCAGCCATAGCGATATACCAACTGTGGCAAAGTCTAGACTTCCTTATTGGGCATCCCAAACCAATTCCAACAACCATATCAATGTATTCAGATCAGCGTTTCAACCAATTTAAATTAATCAGTCCTAGCAGGACAACACAATCAACTACTACGCCATCAGATCGTCCACTATTCCAGTTACTGTTCAACCAAACATTTACAGAAGAAAGAAGGCTCGCATCAAAAGCTTAAAGTAAACATCATATCATTCGTTGGATCCCCATAAAGCTTCAATTAGTGGAATCTTATACGCCGAGAATTGTTCGAAACCAAACAGAATTTGATCAATGGCAGGTTTAGTTGATACATCACCCACTCAAGTGCTGAAATTTCCACTCCTATTTCTGCCATATTTGACCAGGACTTCAGAGTTCACACTGTACTGTACTTTACTTTACCGCGAAATTCTATATATACCAGTTTCCATCATTTCTAAAATCCTTCAACTTTTGAATATTAGCCATTCAAGTATAAATACTTCGAAGCTCTGGGCATTGCTTGTGTTAGCAGTGATGGAGAGTGTTAAGCCCCATGCACTGTTAATTCCATTCCCCGCGCAGGGTCACATAAATCCCATGATGCAGCTGGCCAAGGTTCTAATCTCTAGAAATGTTCTGGTGACCTTCGTTAACACAGATTTCAACCACCAACGCCTGAAGCCCAAATCTACTGCAGTGATGAGATTCGAGAGCTTTCCAGACGGCCTTCCACCTGATCATGGTCGCACCTTGAATCCTCCCGAGTTCGGAGTGTCTGTGCTGAAACATGGCCCTCCCAACGTTGAAAGAATTGTTGAGAATCTGAAGCATTCTGCCCAGGCTCCTCCCATCTCATTCATTGTTGCAGACGGTATGTTCTCTTTTATGCAGCAGATTGCTGACAAATATGGCATTCCCAGAGTTGCCTTCTGGACAGCAAGTGCTTGCGGTTTCTCAGCTTATTTCTACATGCCTCTGCTTGTCGACAAAGATTACATTCCCATCAAAGGTAGGCGTTACTCGATAAAAATAAATAAAATAATAAGTGGGTCGTTTTCTTTTATTATTTTTATGTCAATTTAGAGTATTAAATTTGTTTAAGGTATGGAAATAGATATTAATTTGGTTAAGGTTATTATGTGGATAATATTTATAATAATAATAATAATCTATTTTTAAGATTAGGGTTAGTTAAACACTAAATTGGTTAATAACAATATTTAGAAGATTGTTAATCAGTTGTATTTGAGAAGATTGGTTAAACTAAATTTGTCTCTATTTTAGTGTGTAGTTGAAATATTGTCTCAACTCATTGATTGTGTGAACAAGGTAGTTTGTTATATTTATCTGTATTAGTTACATTAATTCAATAGATTGTTTAATGCTATTATTTATTTGTAATTCTGTACTTTTTTATTTTTAAGCTGAAAAGCCTACACCTATTGACAATGGGCAGATTTAATAGGGGTTTAGTGCTTAAATAGCTAGAAAAAATTATTTGAAGGCTGCATCAAACCTTTATAAAGCAATGCATTGTTTCATTGGATTGCACAACTTCAATGTTATGTTGAATGGTTTGATAGAGATTCATACATTTTTCACAATAAGAGGTGTTGAAGCTCTGCATCAAACCTTTAGATACTCACATAGTTTTCAAATAAAAGGTATTCAAGGTTTGTATCAAACCTTTATAAATCAATGCATTGTTTTATTGGATTTGATAACTTCAATTTTATGTTGGTTTTGTTAGATATAAGTATTATCTTTAGGTTTTCACAATGAAATATCTTAATTCCATTTAAAAAATAATGTTAGAGATTGATACACTTTTAAAAATTATAGGTATTGAAGGTTGTATCAAAAGTTTTACTTCAATCCTCCTCATTTATGTCAACACCTTTGATTTGTATTAAAGTGTATAAATACAATCTTTAATATCTTTGATATTTGATTTATAAGTTATAGATGATGATTTAAATTTCTTCTAAAAACATTTATAGGAAATAACAAATATAAATCATCATTTGTAACGTATATATCAAGTAGATTTGTTATCAATGTCCTTAGAACAACTATAAAATATCATCTTCAAAGTTCAAGATGATTTGTTATCAATATTCCTATAAAAAATATAAATTAACAATAATCACATTTAAGTAAAAGTGATTGATATACACCAATCATGAGTGTCAGTTTCCACCTTTTAAACTAAAGTCCCTATCAACCATTTTTTTAAAATTATTTTTATCTCAAATTAAAATATTAAAAAATTATTAAATTTTATATTATTTATTTATTTAAGTGAAGAATAATTATCAACCATCCAGGTATGAATACTGATGTATGAATAATGAATTATTCATCTTGTTTTTTTGGAAACTCAAAATAGTAAAAATCGGGGTTGCTGACCATAGAACATTATTATCACTTTAAATTACAATCCGTGTCCTCTTCTAATGATCGTCCATCACATTTAGAGGGTGACACCACCAATATGCTGTTTAAGATAAAAAGAGAATTTCATTTACCAGCATTATCCTCGGTAATTTTCGCTGCAATAATCCATTGTGATTAACTGTTTGAACAGAGGAGAAAGAGATCCATGATGAATCCAAGGGCAAACCCATATCTTGTATTCCGGGAATGACAGCACTGCGCCTAAAAGATCTGCCCACCCTCCTGACTGTAACAGATTCTGCGGGTTTCATGTTTCAGTACCTCAAAAACGAGGCCCAGAACACTCTCCAGGCTTCCCTGGTTTTGCTTAACAGTTTCGAAGATTTAGAAGGGCCAGTGCTGAGGGACCTCAACACTAAATTCTCAGGAAAAGTACTTTCCATCGGTCCTCTTTTACTCTCGGCAGGGAATACAATAGTGAACACCAACATATGGAAAGAGGAAACTCGGTGCCTTGATTGGCTGGATAAACAGACAGTATCGTCAGTAATGTATGTCTGTCTTGGGAGTATTACAGTTCTATCAAACGAGGAGTTGATAGAGTTTGCATGGGGTTTGGAGGCGAGCAATCAACCATTCTTGTGGGCTATGCGACCGGACCTCGTTCAGGGGCAGTCTGCTGTGCTGCCTCGGGATTTCATGGCGAGAAGCAAGGGCCGAGGCTTCTTTGTTAGTTGGGCACCGCAAACTAAAGTCCTGTCTCACCCCTCCGTGGGAGGATTTCTGACACACGGCGGATGGAACTCGACGATTGAGAGCATATGCGCTGGCGTTCCCATGATCTGCTGGCCCTTCTTTGCCGAACAGCCGACAAACAGGAGATTTGTGGAGCATGTCTGGAAGGTGGGATTCGAGATGGACGAGGAGGTCTCCAGAGAAAACGTGAAGACATTGGTGAGGAAACTGATGAACCCTGACGACGAGCAAGTAAAGATGATGAGGAAAAATATATTGGCGCTGAGGGACAGTGCAATTATAGCAGGTCAGCTTGGCGGATCTTCCTACAACAATATGGAAAAGTTTCTTCAGCAGATGTTGCATGAAACATCATCATAATTGGGATGTTGCATGAAAAACTATCATATTTATGGCTCCATTTTAGATGCACTGGATTTATCTCGGAAGGTTAACTCTTCTTAAGAAGGGTTAATTAGTGTGGGTAAATTGAGCAACGATGATTGATTTGTAGTTAACTGTACCTAGATTAGCCTATTTTAGTTGGGAGTGTCTCCATAAAATTTGTAACACTTAATTTTGGGACTGTCTATTTGTTTGTTGCTAGTCATGAAAAGTTCAACATGATATCATAATATGTTAATGTTATCTTTAAATATGATTGTGGGTTTGGATGATTGAAAGGTTGAGCAGCAAAAATCAACTCATTAACTTTACAAGTATGCTCTATGATAACTCAAATCTACGCTAGAATTATGGTTCAGGAAAATATGGAAAATGTCATCTGCACTTGGATTATGGTAATGGGTTGTTTATTAAGATGGAATAAGATTTAGGGGATGGAATAAGATTTACGGAATGGTTTTTTTGTTTTGTTTTTGAATTTGATTATGTAAATTTGGACAAAATAGCTAATTTCTATTGTTTAAATTGCATTTCTAAATATATAAATGAATTCAGGGTGCTGAAAAATCCTTGAGACATATAAACATAGTCACTCAAATCTACAGATCCAACCATTTATTGCAGAATTTCAAACAAAATAAAAAAAAAAAAAAATTACCAGAAAATAAACTAAAAAATTTAAACTAGTGCATTGAAAATGCACGTGCAACGACAACCTTCTTTACACCTAACATGATCTTATTTGCACTTCACTAGAAGGTTGAGAATTTCTCCCTGCATATTCCCAATGATTCAGACCATAAGATTCATTGAATGCGTAGCAGCCTTCACAGATAGAATAGTGCAAATGTGTATACCTTGTCGGCTGGGAGAACCAGAAAAATGCATAGAGGATTGCTGATTTCCACCATGCACCAACAACTTCAAAATGCTGGTCAAGCCATACTTAATTTTCATTGTAAATATTTATATCCGACCAGAATAACTGCTAGAATTTCTGAAACTGCATGCCCTTATATTGAAATAGAGGTCTGTATTATAGAGCTTCAATTTTAGAAAGCCGAAAGCGGCCCTTAAAACGACCATGAAACTTGAAGAATACAGAATACAGACTTACTGAAATAGAACTAAGATACAACTTCATCTTTTGAAGGCTATATGTAATGTCGTGTGTAAGGCTTGAAAACACCTCAACTAGCAATAGACAAAAGGCATTGCATGCAGGACATATGAGCGCCATATTCAAACGAAATTGAATAAAGTTTTGGGTTGAGGACAAAATAAGACTTGCTAGACTTGAGAACGTTGGGTGGGCATTGAGTGTTGGGGACAAAATAAGACTCGCTAGACTTGAGAACGTTGGGTGGGCATTCAATGTTGGGAACAAAATAAGACTAGCTAGACTTGAGAACATTGCTAACCTCTATTTTCTGCCCATAAATTCTTCTCTTGACCTGAGATAGAGCTTGATTCAATGCTTATTAAATTCGGAATTGGAGTGCATCAACTCTCTCCTAGTTAGTACTATCATATATTTGAACATTTTCTTAAATTTTATCTTATNAATAGTGCAAATGTGTATACCTTGTCGGCTGGGAGAACCAGAAAAATGCATAGAGGATTGCTGATTTCCACCATGCACCAACAACTTCAAAATGCTGGTCAAGCCATACTTACTTTTCATTGTAAATATTTATATCCGACCAGAATAACTGCTAGAATTTCTGAAACTGCATGCCCTTATATTGAAATAGAGGTCTGTATTATAGAGCTTCAATTTTAGAAAGCCGAAAGCGGCCCTTAAAACGACCATGAAAGTTGAAGAATACAGAATACAGACTTAGTGAAATACAACTAAGATACAACTTCATCTTTTCAAGGCTATATGTAATGTCGTGTGTAAGGCTTGAGAATGGACATTGTTTAAACTCACATCAAATTGCTGGCTGAAAACACCTCAACTAGCAATATACAGATTGGGGTTTGACAAAAGGCATTGCATGCAGGACATATGAGCGCCATATTCAAACGAAATTGAATAAAGTTTTGGGTTGGGGACAAAATAAGACTTGCTAGACTTGAGAACGTTGGGTGGGCATTGAGTGTTGGGGACAAAATAAGACTCGCTAGACTTGAGAACGTTGGGTGGGCATTCAATGTTGGGAACAAAATAAGACTAGCTAGACTTAAGAACATTGCTAACCTCTATTTTCTGCCCATAAATTCTTCTCTTGACCTGAGATAGAGCTTGATTCAATGCTTATTAAATTCGGAATTGGAGTGCATCAACTCTCTCCTAGTTAGTACTATCATATATTTGAACATTTTCTTAAATTTTATCTTATAGTGTTTTTGTATTGGTTTTGGTATTTTACCATTCCACCATGTGAAAATAACCTATAGCATCGTTTCAACATGATTGTTGCCCACCTACGCAGTAAAGGTTCTTTACCAACATCAAGAATAAGAAAGAATCTAGATCAAGAAAAGATAAGTGAATTGACAAATCCAGTGAAAGGAATGTCATGGAGAACCCCTAGGATTTTAAGGTTGTTTTTTTACAACCATATCTTTGACTACTATTTTTAACAACCATATCTTGAACATATATTTTTAACAACAATTGGATGGTGGGCTACAACATTTCAAGAATTGGGAAGAACTCTTGGAACATATCAGATGGATGGCCACCATGCCTATGACACCACCAACTTGCAAACTTGCATGTGCTTACAAGAACACATGGATAGTCACATAATGCATTGATATGAAGTCTCCAACTTACATGTGCTGAGAAGAACGCATGGATAGTTGCATAATGTTGTACATTTTAATTTCCACTTTTTTCAATGACATAGATGGCAATCCATGGAATTCCTCAACATGACTAATGTCGTACGTTCCAAATTTAGATAGATCGGAAAGACCGGAAATCCCATCAGCGTATCTTCGAAGAACAATGTATGCAAGTTACTCTCATCTTCAATGTACAATGTATGCAAATTACATTGCATTGAGCGGCGTGTTCCTTGGCCAGATTCGTAGGTGAGTCTCGCAAAAAGCACGAGGAGGCTGTAATTGGTTGGGCAAGTACGTGTCTTATAGGTGTAACCCAAGGGAGCACACGCCTTATTTCCTTGCAACGTTGGTTACAGATTTGGGTTGTGTTTGGGTAAGGACAGGGCAACTTGGGTGCACACTTAAGGAGTGGACTCCCTTGGATGAGCACGTTGGAGAGGTTAGATGACCCCTTCAAGACACCCACATAGATTCACGTCGATTGAAACAAGGAAGAACACAAGTCAAGGGAGGCACAGCCAAGGATGGAGTGTATCGGTCCAAAGAGAAGTGAAGGTTCATGAGCACATGGGTTCATGGGCGCGCCAGTCCAAAGAGAAGAGAAGGTTCATAAACGCACAAGTTTATGGGAGTTTCGGTCTGTGAAGGGGTGCATCGGTTCATTTGGGTGCATTGGTCCACAAAGGGGAGTGATACACCCAAAGGACATGATGGTTCATGAAAGGAGATGCTTGGAATCCATATAAGAACACAAGGAAAGCAAGTGAGCAAGGCACGAGGCCTAGAGATTGGTCTAAGATGGGTGCACAACTCGGGTGCACTGCATGCTAAAGCAAGGAGGTATCATGGAGGAGTCTTGGTGTGACAAATTTGGGAAGTTTAACAGTTCTGTTGTATGGGGTGAGTCGTGAGACTCTGTGCATTTTTGTAACTGGGACAATAGTTCCCTCTTTGTGTTATATAGTATTGTATTGAATTTGTTTCATAATATAATAAATTAAGTCATGTATTAGGAACTATTGGTCTTCCTTGCACTATTTCTATGTCTCTTTTGTTTTTCATGTTTTTCCATTGTATGACTAAGAGTTAAAAAATATTAAAAAAATGTCTATGTGTGCAAGTGACTTACACTGAGTAGGAGTGTGACTCGCTTGTAGCCTAGAATGGAGTGTGAGTATGCTCTAGGTGAAAAGGCGTAGTCTGGGTGAAGTATCCCTGGTTGAGCCCAACTTCCAAGTGAGAACTGTCGTGGTGTTCCACATCCATGAGATGTTGAATTTGGACCCGGGAATGACCCTTGGGGAAGTGATAGATGGTATCAGAGCAGTTTCTCAAGTCTTCCAATGAAGAGCATTGTAAAGATGAAGCACGGAATATGGTAGGCTTTGCATAGTCCGGGAGAGGGTCGAATGGTGCAACTCCTTGGACAGAGGTGGATGAAGCCGTACAATAGAGGTAGGTCATGGATGACTCAAGACAGGGTGATTCAAGTGTTCCATCGCGACCTGAGACAGAGGAGACTTGATTGGAGCAGTGAACCAAGATCTATAGATACTTATGATGATGCACCTTGGAACCAAGGGGTGGACCAAAGGGCACTCCAACATAGTCTGTAGAGGATTGGTATGATCCAGGTGTTGGGTCACCAAAATGCTATCTTTTTACCAACCTTTTCCTTGACTTTTAATGATTTTCCTCTTGTCTGTAAGTTTGTATTAAGACCATTTTAATGATTATATGTGGTATTAAGTTCTATATTTTCCAATGCATTTATTTTATTATTTTAAGTGAGTTTATGATTAAATATTAGAAAAATTACATGTTTTCACTTATCCTTGAAAGCTTAATGTTTACGGGGATATTTGGAGATTCCAACAATACCAAAATTTACCACTAAGACTCAAATTCGAATTTCTTCTTCAACCCTTGAAGTTTTGATGAGAATTTGGGAGGATCAATTAAGTATCTTGGATGGAGAATAATCATGAAAGATTTGTTATCAAATATTCTAGAGAAATTTGTGGGAATATTTCTAGAGATATTATTTGTTAATTATTAGTAAATGGTTGTAACCACATGAGAGATATGTGAATCTAAATTTATTATTAGTTACCTTAGTTTTTGTATAAATAAGAGTGTCTTCTCCATTCCAAGGAGAGGAGTTTGGAACATATGTCGAGACTATGATGGAATAAAATAAAGCCTTTTGATATTTCTCTTGCTATAGTTTATCATTCTCTAGTTCTATAAATAGTATGTTTTGATTTAGTTTATTTATGTTATAGATTGGTACTAGCATTTTGTTCTATGACAACAAGGGCCCACAACATGAGAACAAAGTGTTGATTAATGTAGAATGTCTTTTAAACTTCAGTTATTTATTTTTAAAAGTATGTTTTATTTTTATGCAAGTATGGTGTCTTTCCTAATTCACTAACAATGGAATAATGATCTTTGAAAAGTATGATATTAGCAGAGAGATAACTTGGATACAACAAGATCTCAATAGTAAAATCGATTCCCAAGTACGTGATCCTCACTAAAAGTGATTGAATTAGCTTTTAATTTCATGAAAGTATGTTTCATTTGCACACTCAAATTCATTCAGTTTCATTTATTTTCCATAGGCATTTTAGGTATATCATACAGAAAATAATTTAATTCTACACATATTGTTCTAGCATTTCATAAGTTTACATACTTTCATATTGATAATTAAATGTAACAAGATTTAAACATATAAATTGCATGACATTTTTGGCATTGTTTCCACTGAAATGTTGAAGGAGTTGGGTAATTTGTAGTTTTTTGCATTTTTCATTATTTATAAAACATTTTCCATACATGGAAATATAGATGGTATGATGAGAGGTAAGAACCTCCACATTCGCTATAGAATTTATAATCATATAATGAGTCTCTATTTTACCTAAAATTCATGATAATTTAGGAATGCATGAGAAGACTTAGATATATTTCTTGTTAAATTATTTTGATTATATATATTCATGGTGCAGTAAGAACCACTCCATCTAATCTTGCAGTAAAAAGAAGGAAAGTATTCAAAGGTGATTATTATGTCTTCGGTGTTGAATAACATCATGATGGCATCTAAGATGACCTAGCCGCCCAAGAATCAAGGTTTAGCGCCTCCCCGTGGCCCTGGTCTGCGAAGCCATACTCTTTGCCCCGCCGAGGCTCATGAATCGCAAGGAGGGAGAGTCGTCGAGCGCCTCCTATAGCCGAATCACTGCAAATGGTAGTCCCAAAGAGGGCCCAAAGAAGTCGACCTTTGAACCGCCTCCAAACCTGCGCGCGGAGCTCCTGGAGGAAGGAAATTTCAAAGACCGAGCAATGGATATAGATCCAGGAAAGGAGATAGTCCAAGCCAGCGCGTCAACACCATGGGTACCGGGTAAGTGCATTCCACAAGCTCCACAGGCACCGAAATATGTCATTAGCTCACCATGAATAGAAGAGCAGAAGCAATACATGAGGGACTACGCCTTGGTGGGTAAATTCTTAGGGCTCTGGCCTTCGGAGCGAGATTTAATCAAATGGATACAATACTGGTGGAAGCTGAGAGGCCATTATGAACTGCAACTGGGTTCCAAGGGTTTCTTCACCATTATCTTCCACAACCTGGAGGACCGCAACCGTATCTTTGATGGAGGGCTGTATTTCTATAATTCGGCAGGACTCTTCTTAAGATTCTGGACCGAGAAGTTTAGCCCCGAGAAGGAAGACTTTACCCATGCACCGGTTTGGCTCAGATTATACTCACTACCCCAGGAGTTATGGTTAGAAGAAGTTTTGGTTGGCATTGGGAACACCATAGGTATTTATGTCAAATCCTCAGAGGCCACTAAGCAACGGCGCTATACCTCCTATGTGAGAATCTGTGTGTATCTAAACATTGCCAAACCGCTCTCGGGATCCATCACGCTGGAGTATCATGACGAGGACTAGTCTCAAACCATCAACTACAAGCATATCCCATTTCGCTGCAGGAAATGCCACGAGCATGGGCACCTATTCAGAGAATGCCCACTCAACATGGTGCCAAAAGAAGGGAACCCAGAAGTCGGCAAGGATAAGGATGGTTTCATGCAACCAGTGGGGAAAAGGCATCAAGGAGGAAGGAAACCACTGGATCAGGTAAGCAAAGATCCTTCAACTAGTAATAAATTTTCCATCTTGCAGAACCATACAGAAGACCCCATAACTCAGGCAAACCCCATTGAACCCTCTCCGAGAAATGTACCTCAATCTACCAGCCAAGGAACAGAACAGCAAAGCCAGATCCAGGAGCCTGATCTAGCCCACCATGACAAGGCTCTGGATGTGTCAGAGATAGAAGAAGGGGAGGCAGATATGGAGCTAGAAGAGCAAGATTTGTATGGGGTGGATCTGGAGCACCTCAAACATGCCTATCGACAAAAAAATCTCTATACAATACCCAGAGATCAACTACAGAAGGTCCACAAAGTATTCCTCAACTCCTCAGCTGGATCCTCAGCCTGAGCCGATAAAAGCCTCGGAATCCAGGACAGTCAATCAAAAAACCCAACCAAATCCCAGAAGGATGAAAAGAAAAGAGGACGTAAATCCACCAACAAACTCATACAAGAAATAGGAAACTTTATGGTAAACTCTGGACAAATTAACCTGATCTCGAACAGCTTCCCTCCCCTCCCCACTCCCCCGTCATCATGAAGATCATTACATGGAACATCAGAGACCTCAACGGACGTAGCAAGCAAAAATTGCTACGGGATCTGATAATAGCAGAAAAACCAAAAATTGTACTCATACAGGAAACGAAATGCACTTCAGAAGACATAGACAAGCCTCTACCCTACTGCTGGAAACAAGGGACGACAGTAGCTATTGATGCCACAGGAATAGCTGGAGGTCTGGCTGTACTATGGAACACTAATGTCGTGCTATTTGAAAACTTCATCACTACCAGATGGTCCATCACAGCTGATTACAGGCTTATAGGCTCAAACAGACCTGGCACTCTGACCAATGTCTACGGCCCAGCCAGCCCAAGGGATAAGCAGATCTTCCTCAGAAGCTTGCGTTATGTCGCTAGCCTAGCACAAAACAAAAACTAGATAACTGGTGGAGACTTCAACATCATCCGCAGCCTGGCGGAAAAAAGAGGAGGATCAAGGCCCCTGGACAGGGACTTCGATGACATCAATGCTCTCATAGAAGAGCTTCACCTAATCGATCTGGACACCAACAATGACGTGCAAACTTGGACAAATAGAAGAACCGGCATACACCAAATTGCCTGTAAGTTGGATAGGTTCCTGATATCAGAATCTCTTATGATGGAGGGCATCGCAATGGAATTGGATATCCTAAACTTCTCTAGGTCAGATCATTGGCCCTTACAACTAAGACTGGATATCCCAGCTACTCCCGATAAGAAACCATTTAGATTTGAGAAATTATGGCTAGACCACCCGGATTTCCAAGAAAAAATCCAAGATTTGTGGAGGAAGGCAGCAGTCCCCGACGGATCTAAAATGTATAAATTTCAGCAAAAGTTAAAGAATCTTAAGCAGACTCTCAAAATCTGGAACCAGAACACGTTTGGAAACATTTTTGATGCTCAAAAACAGCTCTCGGCACATTTGGAAGCAGTTCAACATCAAATCAGACTACAAGGATTCACAAATGAGCTTAAAGATCAGGAAATGAATTTGAATCAGCAGCTCGAAGTCAGGCAAAAGCAAGAATAAATATTATGGAAACAGAAATCACGGGTGCATTGGCTCAAGGAAGGGGAGCGCAACACCAAATTATTTCATAGGACTGTCATTCAAAGACGGCACACCAACAAGATCACACACCTCATCTCAAACAACGGGGACGTGGTACACTCCCATGAGGATATGGAAAATACCCTGATAAGCTACTTTCAAAACCTCCTCACGGAACCCCGGGCAGATAGATAGGAAGCAATCAGCAAAGTCACCCGGCATGTGCCCTCCCTCATCACCCCAGAGCAAAACACAGGCCTTCTTTGCCCAATGACAATCGAGGAAGTAGACCAAGCACTTCAGGAGACCCCTAAGGATAAGGCTCCAGGCCCTGATGGCTTCACAAGTGACTTCTTCCACCACTGTTGGCCGCTGATTAGAACAGAAGTTTGGGAAATTATAGAGGATTCCCGAGCCTCCAGTCAGATCCTCCAGGCACTGAATGCCACATTCCTAACCTTAATTCCCAAAGAGGGGCAGTCAAACCACCCCAAGCAGTTTAGACCGATCGTGCTATGTAATGTCATTTATAAGATTTTGACAAAAGTAATAGCAAGGAGACTCAAGCCCATCTTACCTACAATAATATCCCCAGAGAAATCGAGCTATGTTGAGGGCAGAAAAATCTTAGACAGCGTTATCCTAGCCCATGAGGTGATCCATTCTCTGTAGAAAACCAAGACCCAGGTATGCTTCTTAAATTAGACCTCTCTAAAGCTTTCAACAAGATTAGCTGGGATTATATGCGAGCAATGCTTCTAGCGTTCGGCTTTGATCAATGCTGGGTACCCTGGATTATGAATCTAACTTCTTTAGCCTTTTTCTCTCTTCTTGTCAATGGTGTCCCATCGAGGCCCTTCTCCCCTTCCAGAGGGATCAGGCAAGGAGATCCCCTCTCTCCGTTTCTATTCATTATAATGGCCGAAGGCCTTACTAGATCCATCCACGCAGCTATTGAAAGAAAACTTATAACAGGTCTTCCCCTACATGGCATCTCCCCTCCCATCTCGCATAGCCAGTTTTTTGATGACACCCTCCTGATGGGTAGCCCCACCGTCCAGGAGGCCAAATCCATCNGAAGGCCTTACTAGATCCATCCACGCAGCTATTGAAAGAAAACTTATAACAGGTCTTCCCCTACATGGCATCTCCCCTCCCATCTCGCATAGCCAGTTTTTTGATGACACCCTCCTGATGGGTATCCCCACCGTCCAGGAGGCCAAATCCATCTCGGATCTCCTTCAAACCTTCTCGGACGCCTCGGGGCTAGACTGCAACAAGGAGAAATCCCAAATCTTCTTATTTAACACTCCCTTGTTGGTCCAGCACCATATCTCTAGCCTCCTTGGTTTCAACCGAAGCTCCCTTCCGTCCAAATACCTCGACATTCCCCTTATCGAAAATGCGCTCTGGAACTCTTCCTGGGAGCACCTCTTATCCTCCTTCACCAAAAGACTGGCCTCTTGTACCTTTCGAGCTCTAAACCTACCTAGGCCCCTCATTCTACTCCAAGCTGTCCTCCAGGCCCTCCCGATCTATTCCTTCTCTGCTCTGGCTACCCCAAAGTTCGTCCTTACCACTATCAAATGCCTGCAAAGGAACTTCATCTGGCAAGGCCTTAACACATAAAAGAAAATAGCTTTGGTCAGTTGGGACAAATTCTGTCAACCCAAGGAGCAAGGCAGCTTGGGTTTGAGAGACCCCTTCATCATGAATAAGGTGCTAAGCGCCAAAATCTGGTGGCGTTGGTTAAAAAGCCCCAAGGACCTTTGGGCCCGACTCTGGAGGAAGAAATATGCTCCAAATGTGGTAGAAAAGAACCTCATCCGATGGAATGAGGATATCTCGGGCTCCTTAATATGGACAACAGCGAGGCAGAATTGACAACTGGTATCAGTGCATGCCTTCTGGGAAATCAGGAATGGAAAAACGACCCTCTTCTGGCAAGATTCCTGGCAACAATGATCGGTTCTGTGTAAGGAGGAATGGGCCCAGGATATCTGCACTCAAGCAACTCGGGCAGGCCTGACAAAAGTAGCTGACTACTGGCAGGACAGACCCCAGGAAAACATGTGGCACCGTTGGCACCTGGATAGGGGAAACATCACATTGGGGGCTGGCGTGGATCTAGAACCCTGGAACGAAGAGATGATGAAACGGAAAATCCCCAAAAGAATAGGCGAGGACATCCTAAGGTGGGGATACAGACCAAGGGGAACCTTCATCACTAGGGAAGCTTACTAGCTCAAAGCGCCCACAAACCCTCTCCCTAATGAGAAAGTGTGGTGCAAGCTATGGAATCTTGAGCATTGGCCAAAAATCACCCTCTTCCTCTGGCTTGTCATTCACTCTATCATCCTAACTTGGGATAACCTTTCGAAAAGGGGATTCATTGGTCTCTCTATATGCCTACTCTGTGGAGAGGCAGAGGAAACAATGAACCATCTTCTCAACTCCTACCATTATATAGCTCAAATTTGGGATCAAGCAGCAATTATTATGCGCACCTCAGATCGCAGCAAAGATAGCATCCTAGCAACCATTACAAATTGGAGGGACCAAGCTTTCCACTCTGCCCTCCTCAATCGTGTTTGGAAACTCCTACCGGGCTTTATCTTATGGCAAACCTGGAAAGAAAGGAATAGAACAACTTTCAAAGGCCTAGCCCTCCCCTGGCAACACTGTTAGCATCAATGCTATCGTAACATTCTGGAGACTCTCCCTCTTCAGCCATGACCAGATGAGCTCAAGAACAGAAACCCAGACGAACTCCCCATCATCCGATTCTGGTCCCCACCCTCTCCCCTTCAGGCTCGTCCTTCTCCTCACCCACCCCCTCTCCCAAGCAGCCCTTCCTTCTGGTCTCCTCCCCCATAAGGTTTTATCAAGCTTAACTTTGATGGGGCCTCTAAGGGCAATCCCGGACCTGCAGGCTATGGAATTGTCCTCTGTGACACCCTCGGGCACATCCTCCTCATCAGTGCAGGCCCCATAGGCCACTCCACAAACAATGCAGCAGAACTGAGGGGTCTCACCAGGGGACTCCAAATAGCCATTGAAAGCAACTTCAGTAAGATAGTCGTTGAGGGAGACTCCTTAATCATTATCAACTTATTGCGGAAAATCATAAATGGAGCCAACCCGGATAAAATATCGCCCAGCTGGAGACTATTACATGGACTGTAGACTATCACTGATTCTCTACGTCCAGGGATGACCATCATCCCAGCCCACGTCAGAAGGCAGGCGAATCAAGTGGCGAACGGCCTGGAAAATATAGGCATCAACTGGAGCGACTTAGAACTCCTCTGTAACTCAGCCTCAGAATCTGATAACCCAATTCTTCAGCAATGCATTCGCCAAGCTAGGGCGACGGATGTTCCCCCGGATGGGGTGTTAGCAGGGAACACGTGGAGCATGACAGGGGGGGGCATATGCCAACGAGGCACGGATCCATGTGATGGGCTCGTGCCGTCGTATGCCACCCTCCCGCAGCATTAAAACACCCTTAATGTGATGGGAAGGGCTGTTAATGCTCACCCTCGGCCTTTGTGTTGTAATATGGCGCTCTCACTCGGCTCTGTTCATTATCTCTATTGGTGGTTCGTTGGGCTTCTCCCTTCACAGCCATGTCCATCCTCTGATTGTGCTCACTAGCCCTCGGCGGTTTCTCTTCTCAAGCAGCCCGATGACCATAGTCCTGCGCAACTCATGCCTAAGCACAAAAAACGTTTAAGAGGGAGGCCCCGGCGGGGCTCTCCCTGGAGACCGCGTCGGCCCTCCACCTCTTCACGAGCCTCGCCACCCACTGATTCTTCCATCCACTCTAAGCCCAAGCCCCATAGCTCTTCCTCCCTCAACCCGTCGACCATGAATTTCAATTGTTTGGAACTGGTTCCGTGGCTACCCAGCTCTTCCTTTCGCTTCCTCCCCGCTCCATCGGCAACTTCACCAGTCCACACTACGAGCCTGACTTTCCCTAGAGACATAGGGGCAGACCCACCTTCTCCTCCGAGGAAGACTGGGCACTCGGCCCCCCCCACCCCCGACTTCACAATCAACGAGCAGCTGAAAGACAAGGTGGTCATCCTCTATGGCCTTGTCTTCGAACTCCGTCAGGGGGTGGATGACTTGCATTTCAGGCTGCAAGTCACCAACAATAAGGTGGCGCTCTTTTTACAGCATCTAACCTCCCTGCACGAAGCGGTTCTTTCACCCCCGGAAGGAGCAACCTCCAAGCAGCATCCAGAAGCAGAAGCCAAAGAAGAAAACGAAATCGGGAGCGTGAGAACAACTGAGGATACCACTATGCAATGGGCAGCTACTTCAGGCGGGGATATGGCAAAGCAGAGTGCAGCAGGGACGAGACCGGAGCGAAGTGGGAAGGTGACCAGGGAAGCGGAGGATAGCGTGAGGAACGACCCAGATGCCGTGGCCACGAAGCAGGACGAGAAGCAGTGGGGAGATGGGACGGCAGTTGTCGAAGAGGAACCTTGGCCAGGGCACCTCATTGCCACCTGGCCGGGTTACGCGTCCGATGTCTAGTCTGATGTTGTGTCAGGTTCTCTCTTTTATGGTTATCTATGCTGTTGCAGACATTTTTCTTTCTAGTATACAATTATGCATTTGCTGACTAGGCTGTTGACTGGGCTGGTTTCCCCTCTGTTGGGGTAGCCCAGTCATCACAGTAAGAAAATCTATGTATTTGGAACCTCTCTTTTGCCTCTAGCAGGTACTTAATATATGAAACCTCTTACTTACAAAAAAAAAAAAGAACCACTCCATCTATGAACCCATTGGCAGGAAGATCTATCACAGAAGGGATGTATCTCAAGGAGGAAGAAAATGATGGATAAGGATGATTCTCAAAGAACAATAAAACACTTCAAGGTACACTATCGAAGTGTTAAATTATTTCTTCTCCAAATTTGCATAATAAAGTGACATTTTCTACAAATCCATCAATTTACCACAAGTTTTCTAAAAGGACATATTTAAGATCGAGAGATGGGTATTGGATATATTTAAGGAATTAACTTATAACATCATTATAAATATGACCATGAGAAATTTCACATACACAAATGACTTTTTTTTTTAAATGGTCATTTTTTAATTTTGTAGTAAAATCACTTCGAAAAGTTCTCCAAAACAGAGTTGGGAGAGTCAATATTTGAGAGACTAAATGAGGGAATTTTTAAATATTTTTGTATTGGATATATTCCTTTGAATATAGTTTCCAATCCAACTTTAATGAATTCATTTGGGTATTTGGAGAAAATTTTATGACCAAATTATTGATTGTGCGTCATAAAATTTGCATCATGACAAGTCCAGATCTTGATTGTTCACAAGAAGATCTAGTCTATCAAATCACCACATATTCAAAACATATTTATAAGGGATAACGGTCTTTAAGTCTAGTTTAATACACTATTTGAATCACTCAATTTGGATTTTGTATGAAAACGTTATTCACAAATTAATGACTTCCTATCATAAAATAGCTTAAAAAAAATTCTTCCTTCTAGGTTTATTCATCAGTTGTTCTGGGATATCATATGAAATTAATATTAAAACATGCTTATAATGGATATAGATAAATGAACCTATTTTTATCTTCATGTTGAATCACATCTATCTAACATCAAACTATAAAACTAGGTTTAAATTACTAATTATTGGTCTAGGTAGAAATTTGTAAACAACTATGGCAAGCAGGTTGTTCCTTAGTATGTTTCATACATAAATTGAAATCACTTCAAAAATATGTTTATATTGGATATATACCTATGACTATACTTCAAAATTTCTTTGGAATCATTCGAATAGGAAATTAAACAAATATTTTAACAACGAAATACCATCGGGAGGTCAAGGTAGCCACCACTTCTAAGTAGGTAACAATTTTCATTTTTCTTCACTTGTATTCTTTGGATTTGTTTTATATGAATTTTTTGTCATTTTTTTGTGTATATCATGGATGAAGAGAGAACAAGAACCACTCTTCTTCCATGATCTCATGTTTTATTGCAAGAAAATGCTTAGTTTTTGCATGAACTATAAGAATCTAGAATGTCAAATGTATGGACGAGTGGGTTTCAAAAATCAAATTTTGAAGAATCATGAATGACGGTGACATACAAGCCAATAATTTTCCATTGAACAAGCCATTTTCAAAGCACAAGTTCCTTGGAGCTTACTACAAATGTTCCAATTGTTGACAAACAACATTAAGAGTACCAAATTTTTCAGGATGGATCGAGATCAAGATCAAGGATAATGAAGATGAAGATTAGTATCAAAGAGAATTCAAATTCATAGCATGTCAAGTCATATTCATAATTCTATTAATATTAAATGAGACCTCCTAAAGAACTATTGTTGATTATGTCATCCACCAATATGGTATGCTCATAGATTTATTTCTTTCGAGCTTAACAATCCATACAAGTTGAAGTCCAAGATTTCATTTGTTTATGTAGTCAAGCTTCAACTTTTAAACTTACTAATACTACCAGACCATGACTACAACCTATTTTCCCTTCATGATATTACCATACTTCCCAGCTCCATCCACCCCTAACACATGAATAAAGTAACTCAGCTCACTTACATGTTGAGTCACATTACTGTATTTTTCCTTTTGCCAAATAAATTCTTGCTCGATAGTGAAAATATTGCATTTATGGTTCTTCAAATAATTTTGTTCTATTCTCGAGTTGGATGACATCGAAATCCTTAAGGCCTTCCTTCCAAAAAAAAAATCCCCATCGACTCTAATGCCTTATCTAGGATCAATAGTAGAGATATCTTATAGTACCTTGGGACTTACATACATTTATGGAAGACCTTCGCGCTGTCAATAATGGGAATTCATCAATGTCTCTTGATTGGTAGATTTCGTGGGTAACTCAACCTCAACAAATCTATTCGTACCTATCAAAATATACTAAGGTACCTTAATACTCATTTTAATTAATGGTGATTTGTCTCATGTTGGTTAATGATATTTATTAAAGATCAGTAATCTAACAAATTATTTCCATGTTCGACTCCAGAGCCTTTATTCACATGGAAAAAATATACCAAGGTTTGGGAATGGATGAATACTATATTGTTTCATATCACTAGAAACATTTTGCAGTTTATGTATTTTTCAAATAAACAGATTTCAGCACCAATAGATTGGTTCTATAAAAAATAAGGTACAGAGGTTTATGTTTCATATCTTATCCTATGTTCATATAGCCAAGGGGAAGAAAGTAGCATAAATATCAGATTCCATAGCAAGTCAATTGTCTTGTTCGAAATTGTTTCACTTCAAATCCACGATTCAGGTATGTGAAGGTATGTTTACCTTCTATTCTTTAATCATTAATTCCTTGAAAAATACAATAGGTTTATTTGAAAATTTCCCTATGTCTTCCATGATCTTTTATGCCCTTCCCTATTCGTGAAATGTTTCCAAGGATGGAAAACACCTTTTATTTGGGGGGGGGGGAGAGGGTATTTATATATTCATATATTTTAAATCCCATTTCTTACCTTTATTTCTCATGACCTCATATCTCCTTTTGAATCCTTATAGAATGATGGTGATCAACACATGGCCCTTGCAAGAAACACAGCTCTCGTTACATGAAACTTAGAATCGATTACATGAAACTTAGATATTGTAACAAATTCATTGGTTTCCATAGAAGGGAGCCTACAGATTCAAATATACCACTTGGAGCTTGTTGCACACATCTAGGATATGTTTTAGAATCCATTAGATCCCATCAAATTAAAACAAGATGCTCAGGGGAAAGCAGTCAAAGAAAAAGTCAACATAAGATTATGTCGTTACAGAAAATTCATAACCAATTACCAAAATTTTTGTAGTAGTTTTTTGTCCTTTATAGGACAAATATATGTGTTTCTTGCATGAAATTATTGAACAACATCTGGAAAAAATTGGTTATAGTTTGAATCATCTCTTGGTATTTCACAATCCTATAGTAAAACAATGGTCATTTCTTTATATGGGTTAAACATGAACAAAAACATTAGATGATTTCATGCACAATTTTCATGAATATAGTTTTTTTTATGCTTTTCCCTTGTGAAAAATGTTTTTATGCATTTCTATTCCGCACATATGGAAACTACAGTGATGGGAAAACAAGTAGTTACAAGAAATCGAAATCTGGTAATCCATCATTGGTTTTCCTATGAGTGGCCCTCCAAATTCAAATCTACGACTTCGAGGTTGTTCATGATCTTCATGGCATGGTGTGGTTCCTATCAAATCACCTCAAACTCAAACCAATCGCTTGTGTGGAGAAATTCAAACCAAAATTCAAATGTATAAATTTAAAATAGTGAAATCTTCTCCAAGGACATCTGAGCCATGAGTTTTGTGCCCAGTAAAATCATTGAAGTAATCATGCATGAAAAAATATCAGAAAATGCACAAGGGAGGTTTTGCTAGCATGTTTATAAGGAAGTTTTATACTTTTTATCAATGTGAGGAGGAAAGGTAGAATTCACATTTTTTTTTGCACAGTACTTCCTTTTCTCCATCAACATGAATATTCGGAATTACATTATGGTAGAATGTGTTAAAATTCACCATGTCCAACTTCAATCTTAGATACTTTCAACATTAATTGTGGAAATAGCCAGTTTTCAAGATCCTTCTCCATGTCTTGTATTGCAGTCTATGACATACCATGGTTAATTTTGAGTATGGTCTGACAAACATAGTACTCTATTGCATATATTTCGTGGGAATCCTCTTCCATCAAATTGGAAATGCCACACTTTCATCCTTGGCAATTAGCCTCATTACAATGCTTATCATGCTTTGTAACTTTCCATTAGCAAAATTATAGCATAAGTTTCAAAAGGAACTAATGTCCTCTCAGGATTACTGGTTAAAAGATACCATACAAGATTTGGTGCACATGAAACTACTGAAATTGCATGTATGGAGGAGCATTTCAAATAATTTTTTGAATTGGTCAAAACAAAATATAATTCAAATTTATAACTCCACACAACAATATCCAATGAAAACAAGGGTTTGGATAACACATGACATGACTGACCCACATGGAAAAATCAAAATTGGCAAACAATTGGTGAATGGTCCAAGAAGTTGAATATTACATATATGAAGACTTGGAGGGACATTATGCAAGGTTCTATGCATTGTTATCTAGCTCTAGTGAAGTCAAAGTTTGAGTTCATATTCTAAGAATCCATATGCAAAGGTAATTTAAAGACTCTATCATCTATTTTCTATCTACATAGTGAATTGATTTCATAATCTCGTGTTGGTCCTGTAGTAAGAATAGTTTTCTAGAATTGAAATTCCATATGCAAAGGGTTGTGAGCAACATTTAGTGGAAATTTATAGAAGGATGAACCACCAGTAGTAAGAGAAATACATGGAAGCCTTAGCATATGTATAAATAATATATAATCTTGGTGATGTTTTTTTATTTCATTCCTCAGCCACAACAACCAACCCAATACAACAAATTTGTTTGAAATTTGTAATTTCCTATACATTGTTTTTTATTAAAAATGCAGAATTTGATTTCAATATATATTGAAAACAGTGCATCGTTTTGTCATGAAATTTGGAATAGAAATGCATAAAGGTAATATGAATAGACACAAGAAATTTCAATTCAAACCAATTCACATTTTGTGACAAATCAATTGTCGTCACCTATAGCCATTTTGTATTTTTCTCGAGATTTGTGCATTCGTTGGATGTGATTTTTGGTGAGAAGAAACATAAATGTATTGCCAACAAAATCACCAACTTTCATGGAAAATTTATTTGTATATTGAGATAAAGAAGGATGATTAAATATACTACAGGAATCTTGCTACTGGAAATCTTGATTTGGTGGCACCCTTGTTGGTTTGCATACGAGCGCACCCTTAAACAAAAATCCACCACATGGGTTTTATGTGTAGACTTCATAAGATGGTTCATCATCTATTGAACCAGTTTGAAATCCAATATAGAGGGTGCTAGATTATGTTCAATCTCATATTCAACCACATTCATGTAACAATCTATTGAAGAGCTACTTCATAAATTTTGTTCAAGGATTGATATGTATTGTAATGGTTCAGATTATGAACAAGAGATTTGGTTGATGCAAAAATTATTGGGTTATCATTTTAGTTTATTCTTTGTTGAAACAAGGAGAAGACTAAAAGGAAAGTGTCTCCACACAAGAATCAACACTTGCAAAACTTGTGGTTGCCACACAAAAACCAACCACAAGAAGCTCATCTACCACTCAAATACTTTTTAGACAAAGAAGACCCTATCAGATAGTTCAGGAGAATCGGATCCAAGGTTACATGAGAACATTCAACATGTTCAGTTGGGGGGAAATGTTGGGTCAGCAAAATGCCATCATTTTACCAACCTTTCCCTTGACTTTTAATCATTTTTTCTCTTGTCTGTAACATTGTATTAAGACCATTTTAATGTTTATATGTAGGATTAGGTTGCACATTTTCCCAGGAATTTATTCTATTATTTTAAGTGAGTTTATGATTAAATAGTAGAAAAATAACATGTTTTAACTTATCCTTGAAATTTGGGTGAGTTTGGTGATATTTACGAATATATTTGGAGATTCTAACAACACAAAATTTTACCACTTAGCCTCAAATTAGAATTTTCTCTTCATCCCTTGAAGATTTGATGAATATTTGGGAGGAACACTTAAGTGTATTGGATGGATAAGAATCATGGAAGATTTTTTATCAAATATTTTAGAGAGATTTGTGTGAGTATTTTTAGAGATATTTCTTGCTAATTATTAGGAAATGGTTGTAACCACATGAGAGATATATGTGGATCTGAATTTATTATTGGTTATATTATTTTTTGTATAAATAAGAGTGCCTTCTCCATTCGAAGGAGAGGACTCTTGAATCATATGTCCAGAGTATGATGGAATAGAATAAATCCTTTTGATATTTCTCTTCATATAGCTTCTCATTCTCTAATTATATAATAATGTTCTTTTATTTAGTTTATTTGTGTTATAGATTAGTAGTAGCATTTTTTCTACGACCACAAGGTCCCACGACAGGAGAAAACAATGTTTCTTAATGTAGGGTGTATTAAAAATTTACTTAATTTATTTTTACAAGTATGAATTTTTTTATGCAACTGTAGTGTGTTTCTTGATTCACCAACAAGGAAATGATGATCTTTGGAAAGTTGGAAAGTATAAGATTAGAAAAGAGATAACTTGGTTACAACAATATCCTAGCAGTACGATGAGTGCCCAAGTACATGATTCTCACCAAGGGTGGTTGAATTAGCATTTAATTTCATGCAAGTGTGTTTCATTTCCATAGTCAAATTCATTCATCTTCATTTATTTTCCATAGGAATTTCAGGTAGATCGTACTACAAATAATCTAATTCTGCACATAATGTTCTTTCATTTCACAATTTTACGAACTTCATTGTCTTGTTTATATCAGTTTACACAAAGACACCATTCCCTTTAAATCATCTTATCATTAGAATAATATCAAATCTTACAAGAGCTCCCTTACCAGGAAAATGGCCCAGTAAGAAATATAGTGAAATATAGAAAACACCTACGGATCTAGAATGGCCAATACCTGCAGCTACTGCACTACTACTTATTGCTACAGAACCGCCAATATTATTGGCTCTGATATGTTGCGACTACTAGAATTTTCAATACCTACAACTACCACAGTGCCACATGTGGCTACAGAGCGCTAATATTTGCGGCTTCGATAAACTGTGACTACTAAACTACCCAATAACTATAGAAATCGCACTGCCACCTTCAGTTATAGAATATCTAATAATTATGGATATGATCTACTATGTCTACCAAACTTCCCAATACATGTAGTTTCCACACTGCCACTTGTGGCTACAAAATCCCCAATACCTATGACTCTTATTTGAGACAACTATTGAACTTCTCAATACTTGTAGCTGTCACACTACCACTTGCGGCTACATAATATCCAATACCTGCAACTCCAACCTATGGTGTCTATCAAAATTTCCAATATGTGCAGCTACAACACTACCACCTATGGCTACAAAATCGCCTATACTTGCGGCTCTAATATTTTGTGCTATTGGAACTTCCCAACACATGCAACTACCACACCTCCACCTTTGGTTACATAACTGACAATACTCGTAGCTCTGATTTTATACAACTACCAAAAATGCCAATACCTACAGCTATTTTGTTGTCACCTGTGGCTACAAAACTGCCAATACTTGTCGCTCTGATATGGTGTAGCTATCAGAACTATCAATACATGTAGCTACTGAATTGTTCTCTCTTCTCCTTTGACCTAGATATATATATAAAATCTATTCTTCACCTATTTGAGATCTCCTTGAATCATAGTCCTTCGTGACTTAAGCACTTGAGAAAAAAAAAAATTTCTCTTAAGTGGATGACTCTACAAGCGCATGAACAAAAGTCCTTCTTTTCTCCTATGTACTCTCTCTCATGTTGTTGTCCTTCACCTAGCCTTTCTTTTATAATCATGATTTACACCCTAACCCTAATATCCAAAGTGATCAATGGTTGAGATTAGATCTCACCTCACTAGAGATCAATGGCTAAGATTTATTTAATTCACTAATGTCAAAACTTAGGCATTTCCTTAAATTAAAATCACATTAATCATAAAAGCACTTTACTTTAATAATTCATTTAATTTAATTTAATTGCTAAGGTTGAAGTCTTCCTTGGATGACTTTCCTATGTCTAGACACATAGACCTGTGTGGAACTACCTTTTTGATGCTACAAACATCAACAAAGTTGTTGGGGAAGTTCAAGACGATGGATTGGGGATTCATGTTACACCTAAACTCATTGAATTGTTGGGTAACTTTTTAGACATAATACCATATGAGTTTCCAAAAGTACTCCCACCCCGGTGCATTGTTGATCATCGTACAAAGCTAGAGCCTAGATTGTAGCCACTAGCCAGAGCTCATTAACGATTGTCTGAACCTAATTTGGAAGAGCTGTTGTGATAGTTGACATAATGATTGATGCAGTTTTCATTTGTCCATCCATGTCACCATATGGAACCCTGGTTCTCTTTCAAAATAATAAGGGCACTTTCATTATGAGGATGTAGTTAGATTACCAAGAGTTGAACAAATAAACTCTGAAGAACCGATACCCATTTCCTCTAGCTACGTATTTCTTTGTCAAGTAGGCCAAGGCCAAAGTATTTTCAAAGATTAAATTTAAACATGGGTATTATCATGTACGGATTGCATATGGAGATGAGGCAAAGACAACCATGGTGACGTGGTATGGGAGCTATAGTTTCTATTGATTCCTTTTGGGTTGTGCAATGCCCCTGCAACTTTTTGCACAATAATGAATGATGTATTGCGGTCATTTTTGGACAAGTTAGTTGTGGTGTATTTGGATGACACTATGGTGTACAACGAGAGTATGAAATACCACAAGAATCATTTGGAATAGGTCTTTGAGGCACTGTGATAGAAACTAGTTGTTCTTTAAGAAGTTTAAGTGTGTTTTTAGGAAGAATGAGATTCCATTATTGGGGCATTGGATTGGCCAACGATGCATTCACATGGACCTTGCAAAGGTCAAGGAAATTGAAGGTTGGGAAGATCCACAAACAGTTCATGATGTGAGATTCTTCCTTGGGATAGCCAACTATTATTTCAAGTTTGTAAAGGGATACTCCTAGACTATTGAACCGCTAACTGACTTGTTGAAGAAGGAGAAAACATTGAACTAGTTAGAGAGGTGAAAGTTTTTGTTTGGGGAGATAAAACACAGAATTGTTATCGCTCCCGTGTTGAAGCTAGTACTAGACTTTGAACAGTTGTTTGAAGTGCAGACATATGGATCAAACTTTTCCATTCGAGGATTTTTTAAGGAGGCACATTCAATTGTCTTTGAGAGAAAAAATATCCAATATTATGAATGAATATACCCCATTCATGAGAAGGAGATAGATTTTGTAGTGCATTGTTTACAAACTTGGAGACACTACTTGCTGGGAATATGTTTGAAGTGAGGACAGAAAATGTTGCGATGAGTTACTTTGAAACATAATGAAAGGTGTCACCCAAACATGCAAGGTGGTAGGACTTCCTCATAGATTTTGACATCACCATTGAGTATACACTAAGAAGACTCAATGCTATCGTGAATGACTTAAGAAGAAATGCACAACTCCCAGTTCTAGAGGAGGAGGAAAAGTTTCATACATCAAGGGGTAGTGAGATTCATGTATTGGAATAGTTACATGAAAATATCAAGGAAGGGTTAGATCATGATCACACAACGAAGAACATCATGTAGCAAGTGAAGGATGGAAAATCATGGAAGTTTTAGCTACACAATGGACTCTTGTATTTTTTAGAATCAATCTATGCCCCTAAGTCATATAACCTCAGGAGGGAACTCGTGAAGGAATTTCATGACTTGCCTTGGGATGGCCACCCAGGACATCAGATGACATTGGTCTTGTTGGAGTGAGGATACTTTTGGGAGGGAATGGAGGAGGATGTGGAGGAGTTTGTTCGCACTTTCCCTGTATGTCATCAAGATAACACAGACAACACATGAGAGCATGATTGATGTATCCTTTATCGATTCTAGAGAGACCATGGATGATTTTCTTGATGGAATTTGTTGGTGACGAAAGTCACTCCTAGATTGTTAGCAAGAGCAGAGCCCGACCCCCATCAGTTTTATGTCACGATGGTTTATAGATGGGATGACTGAATGGAAGCCAACTCAAAACAATATCATTCCAACTCCAAAACTAGGCCAGGCATGCATAGGTGAGTGAGGTCTTATATAAACTTCAGATAGTGAGCTGTAGTAAAGGGTGAACAGGCGGAAGACTTATATAAGAGAAAAGCAGAGGTCTGTTATTAACATCAAGTTTCTAACAGGCTATGGAAGAAGACGTCCAAACGCAATATCATCTTACATTCAAACACAAAAGCCAGAGAATGCAATAATGCAACAATAAATCTTTTATCATAACATAACTGCAATAATTCGTGCGGATCAGTCAATCACGAACTCTCTTAGCATGAGACAAAAATTAGATGGAGTAAGAAAGACTGTCTGTCATAAAACAAGAGATCTCATATACAGATGCATAACTAGAAAACTGGAATATTTGTTAAAACTTTACAGTAGGAAGCTGTTCTCTACCATTGATACCTTACAAAATACAAGGACTGATTCTATATACTTAGGAAAATTCACCTCACAGAGGCGTGCCCAATCACCCAAGGCTTGGTGTCACTTCATTCAAACTCGTACATATACCTTTCTTTAGGCATCATCTTAAATGCGCATGGCTCCGGCAAGGAGGGTAGCTAAGCCATTAAGTGCTGATCTAGCGTGTGCAGGCTTCTCTGTCTAGTCGAGGACTTCGGCATGGTTTCTTTGGAACAATCGGTACACAGGACCTCCTTGAGCAGACCGCTCGCCAGACCTTCCATTCCTCACACTTAATGAATGAAAGGAGGCTTCAACCACTCGTTCCTTCCTTCATTTACTCAAGCGAGAGACAGTATTGGGATCGGATCCGATGGTGCCCAGGGATCATGATGATCCCCTCTGTAACTGAACTCGGCGCCTTTGGCATTCTTTACACAGCTCCTTTCTTTCCCCAAGTGGCCACGGGCTGTGACCACGTGCTTATTCCAAGGCGCTATCGGCGTTTCGGGGTTCATGGTTTCGAAATTTGAAATGTCGACGAGCGCTTATAACTTGAACTCCCGAATACCGACATGGCATGGATGCGTGCCGCACGTCCTTCAAATGGACGGCCCAGATAGTATGTGTTATTATAAAAGGGGTTGTTCCCCTTTACGGGCTCGCTTGATATGACCTGGGGCTAAGACCGTGGGCTCGGCGCCAAAGGTGCTTTCATCATTTCACCGATTGGTGATTTTAACTACAATGAACGGACACCTCCATGACTCCCAAAACCTCGATCCCTGATACGCCAACTGGCAGCCAACTGTCCCAATTGGATCGGATGCCACAGATTTGTCCTGAAATATGGGATTTGTCCCTTGTGCTAAATCTCGAGCAACCCGGTAGCCCTGAAAACCCGATGACTGTCAATTAAATCTGTAGGTGGATCTCGGCCGCTTACAGCAAAACTTCACCCGCTCGCTTGACTCATCACTGAAAAAGTATTCTCTCGTGCTGCGCTTGGGTGCTTCCTGTGCAACCTGCAGACCTGGGTTCTTTTGTGCCCAAGACAAAAATAATCGCTAACATTAGGCTCCATGGGGGATAGAGTCATCCCTACGATGCTCTAAGAACTCCTTCTACAGCTTCAGTGCCTTGCTATTGAGCTATGGAGTCACTTATTAAGCCAAAAAACATGCAAAAAGAAAATAAACCAAGAACTAAAGGATAATATTTACAAACAAGGGAATCGTTTGAGGCTCAAATAAAATATTTCTTTAGAAAATGCCCATTCACTGGGTTGTTGAAAACCTCTTCACCCTCTAGATCTTGCAACCCGTACGTGTTGTTTGAGAAAACCTCAGAGATTTTGAAGGGGCCGATCCAGAGGGAATCAAACTTGTTGTGTTTGCCTTTGTCCTGCCTGGGGGCATCCCACTTAAATACCGAATCCCCGATCTCGAATTCTTTCTTCCTGACCTTCCTGTCAAAAGCTTATTTGACTTTTTCCTGATGACTATGAGTTGTGGTACTCACTTGTTCTTTGATCTATTGCACTTCCACTATCTGATGAATCCTTTTGATCAGATGATCTGGTTCTCCCTCATAGTCTTGAAAGAATTTCGCCACATGTAAGGCGAGCTGAGTAGGAAAAATCGCCTCTGTTCCGTAGACCAGCTGAAAAGGCGAAGTGCCCAGAGATTTCTTTGTTGTTACTCGATCAGCCCACAGGGAAAATTTCAACTTCGAATCCCAGGCCCTTTTGTTGTCTTCCAATAGTCATTTAATGATCCTTATCAGGCTTTTGTTGGAGGACTCTGGTAAACTGTTGCCTTGGGGATAGTAGGGGGTGGAGAGAATTAGTGAGATATGGAAGTATTCGCAGAACTTAATTAGAGGCTCAGACCTGAAAGAAGCAGCGTTATCGGTGAAGATCCTGCTGGGACAACCAAATCTAACTATGAGATCCTCCAGGAAGCTGATAATTACTTTGTGTGATGCGCTTCTAGTGGGGACGGCTTCTATCCACTTGGTGAAATAATCTGTTGCTGTCAGGATCCATCCGTGTTGACCACTTGAGGGAGGATGAATTTCTCCAATGAAGTCCAACCCCCACTGCTAAAAAGGTGCTGGAGATACTATAGACTTCAATGGCAGTGATTTGAGTTGTTTCTTTCCTGAGAAATTTTGACATTTGATTCAAGCTCTGATTCCTCTACAGACATCAGCGAATAAAGTAGGCCAGTAATATCCAGCCCTGAGGATCTTATGAGTTGTGGTCTTCTAGAAATGATGCCCCCCACAAAGGCCTTCATGGAAATCAAACATAACTTTTTGGGCTTCTGGTGGGTTCAAACATCTCAGCAGCATCCGCAAAGGATCTCTCCAGTACAAAACTTGCTCAATGAGACAATACCTGACTGCCTTGAGCTTTAAATCTCTTGCCTTGCTTTTACCCATTCCTTCCGGAGGCTTCCATTCCTACAGAAAGTACATAATGTCACGATACCAGGCACAATCTACCAGCGATAAGCCATCTTGAGAGCGTTGCCTGGGCAACTCATCTTGCTGAGTTCCTGAGCGAGCATTGATGAAACTAACTCCCAAGGCTTCACAATTGGATTAAGCCAGTAGCTTGGCTAGACCTTGCCCCTTGACCAACTTGGTGGGCTTTATTTCCAAGTCAAATTCTAGAATTTTTGCTATCCATCTGCCTCTTCTCCCATCTATGTCTGGCTGTACAAGAATGTCCTTCACGGAAGCTGAAGGAACGTATGCCATCACCTTCGAATGCAAGACGTAGATCCTGAAAGATTTGAGGGCTTTCACTAAGGCATAGGCCTGCTTCTCCATGATCTCATACCTGATCTCTGCATCTCTTAATGCCTTGTTGAAGAAGGTGATGGGTTGCTCATGCCCCTCCTCATTTTTCTGCAACAAAACCACTACTACTATATCAAAAGAAGCAAAGGAGAAAATTAGGAACTCTTTGGAATAGTCAGGACTGATCAACACATGTGCCTCAGTCAATGCCCTTTTTATTTGTTCAAAATATGCCCTAGGCTCAGCGGTCCATTTCACTTCATTTCCCTTCCTGAGCATGGCCATGATGTGTTTCACGAGCTTGGCAAAATTTGAGACAAACCTCCTTAGAAAATTAATTTTCCCCAAAAAGGCCTGAACCTCTTTTTTAGACCTGGGAAGTGATAAGGTTTGAATTGCCTCCACCCTTCTGGGATCAATTCTCACTCCCTCTACTGATACTATATGGCCCAATAACTTCCCTTCTTGCATAGAGAACAAAGATTTCTTGGGGTTTAGGGATGGGCCGAACCTCCTACATTTCATGAAAACTTTCCTCAAGTGGTGGCGGTGTTCCTTGTTTGAGCTGGAGAAGACCGTGATGTCATCGAGATAGATCACCACAAACTGGTCCTTCTCCCCGATGAAGGCTATATCCATGGCTTGCTAAAATGTTTCTCTTGCATTCATTAGTCCAAATGGCATCTTCGCATACATGAATGTGCCCCAAGGAGTGGTGAAGGTTGTCTTCTCCCTGTCCTCAGGCATGACCGATATCTGATTATAGCCAGAAAACCCATCGATCATGGATATCCTGGATGCACCAGTTACCCTCTGCAGTATGTGTTCCATCTTAAGTAGGGGGTAATTGTCTTTCTTTGAGCTTCTGTTCAGATTCCTGAAATCGACACAGAGCCTGATTTCTCTGCTTTTCTTCCTTACTGGGACCAAGTTGGACACCCACTCAGAATATCTCAAGGGGACAATGATTTGTGCATCCAACAACTTTTTTACTTCTTTCTCCATAACGAGCATCAACATGGGATTTATCTGTCTTAGCTTCTGCCTAAATGGCCTAGCCTCTTCCTTCAACGGGATCTTGTGCTCAATGACAGATGTGTCATACGTCTTGAGGTCTTCATATGTCCATGCAAACACATCGACAAACTCTCTCAGCAACTGCGTATATCCGGCCCTCTATTCTCTGGTCAAACTGCTTGACAATTTGACGAACCTAGGCTCCTCCTGTGAACCAATGTTGCATTCGGTTGTATCGGCATCTTCATTTGAGACCTTGCCCTTTGCTGGCACATCATTCCCATCGAACAATATTTCTAAAGGGACAATTCCTCTCGGAATGTGATTGTTGGGCAGCTGAATGATCTGGTGATTAGTGATCTTATTTAAAAACTCCTCAGGATGAGGGTCACCTTCTAGGTCGGGATCCTGGTCAATGTGCAACGCATAAAATTCCTCCACAGATTGTAGAAACCTTTCAATTTCTAGATCATCTTCAAACACCTTCCAATGTTTGACATTGTCCAGTACAGAGGGCATGTATTTTATCTCAACATTGCTTTTTATCCCAGGCGGCAGAGGAACCCTGAGCAAACTGGCTGATACGGCTAAAAATTCGGCTAGAGTATTTTTCCCCCTTGGAATGAAAGAAATGCTAAAAGCCAAGAAGAAATTATCCATTAGGTCCCATACTTCATTTCTGTAATTTATGAGTCAGAGATTATTAGCGCGATAAGCCTTTCTTATTTGCTGAATAATCAACTCAGCATCTCCAAGTATCGCTATCTCTTTGATTCCCATTTCCTTCGCAAACCTTATGCCCAGAATAAGAGCTTCATACTCTGCCACATTGTTGGTGGTTTCGAATTCCAGTTTGTATGACAGGGATATGGCCTCTTGACAAGGTGAAATTAAAACCACTCCAGCGCCTGCGCCTTCGCTAGAAGAAGCTCCATCGAAAAACATCTTCCACACAGAGGGGGTTGGAGGGGAATTCGGGTAGTCAAGACTGGGTTGCTTTCGGACTTGGAAAGGCTCTTCAGGAGCATCAGTGAGATGCAATAGGCTAGACCCCAAATCGGTGTCAATTGCAAAGATGGGGTGATTGGTGGGATTCGCTTCATCACTGACAATGTAAGCCAGCTGAGCTTCTCTATATAGCCTCCTTTGTTCCCCTCCGAAAATCGGAATGGTGGCATATGTGAGATCCATCTAAAGTGTTCCACCAAGATTTTTTATCCAAGATCGAGACAACAACATGTCGAACTTGGGGGGAACATCAGCTACCATAATATCCATGACCACACTCTTCATGGGCAGCTGGAACAAGGAAACTACCATGTCTTTGATGACTCCTAGGCACTGCACCCTCCTTGAGTCGAAAGAGTACAAATCATGATAAGTTTTGGTCACCTCCAGTTCCAATTCTTCCATAACTATTCTAGGCATAAGGTTATGGGAATCCCCCGAATCCATGAGGCAGTTATGCAGCACTTTATCATGTATGTTCAAGGACGTGTAGAAGGGAGGGGGTGAGTCATCTCTATCTTCTACCATAGGCCCTAAGACAACTGTCGGCTTTTCATCTTGGAGATTTATTGATTCGGTGGAAGGCTGAGGGGGGTCAGACTGTAACAGCTTGGAGAGGGATCTCTTGAAATCTTCATTTTTAACTAGTTCAGACAGGGGTATAGGGATTCTAATATTTTCAATCTCATGCTCAAAATTGAAGGAAGGGGCGGGCTTAGGAACTTCCCTTACCTCTGTGACAGGTTCTTTGGCTGCTGGTGAAACATTCTAAGCTTTCTTCTCTTTGGTAGTGGCTGTTGCAGCTTTAGTAGGCCTCTCTGTTATGGGGGACTGGTCCTGGTTGTCAAAATTTCCTTCTTTCCTCTTCGACCTCAGATTATATCTATTAGGAGTGTTGCCAGCTCTTTCCCCTCTACTCAACTCGTTGATTTGAGCATTGATAAGGGATTCTTCATATGCAGATTGAGTCATATGAGGAAACGGGGGCGTTTCCTCAATGCAGTGGATCTTGAGGTCGAGTTCATCCATCTCCTCCCCCTCCTCATGGGATACTAGGTTTTTCTAGAGAGGGGTTTGAATCCTCTTATCGTCTCTATCCCTGCTCCTTTGTTCCCTAGGAAAAGCATGTGGAACATTGTTATTAGGCTTCCTGAAACCTCTACCATCTGCATTTTGGGGATTTATGTAGACGGGTTTCCCTTCTAATTCCCACCTTTCCATCCTGGCAGAAAGTGATTTTAGGGCTCTTGCTGTCTCATCTATTTGGAGGGGCAGGGGAGAGGAACTGGATGGGGAAGCTTTAGGCCTCTGCCTAGATATGTTTCTACCAGCAGTATTCCTGAGTCGGTCAATGGAAAATATATTATATTCTACCTCCACGACTACGTCCTGCATGTGGGCTAGTGTAGTAGCTCTCCTTTCCCTCAACAGGAGGCAGAAATTGAGATCAAAGGCGCTAGAATAAGTGATCTTTGTGGAGGCTTTAGAGGGTTTTATCTCAACCGGGATTCTGTTGTACATTTTATTGAATCTCTTGGAGAAGTCGGAGACAGACTCCCCTTCTTTTCTCTTTAAAGACCCAAACTGTGTCATGTAATACACAAAATATTTTTTATCTCCCCACTGTCTCAAAAAGGCACCATCCAACGCTTCTATCCCATTGATAGATCCAGGAGGCAGGGCCTTGAACCATTTTCTAGCTTCGCCTTGAAGGCTATGGACAAAAATCCTCATCCATACATCTGCGTGCATGATGACGTTATCATCTGTAAAACTGTAGAAGGCTTCCAGGTGTTCTTCTGCAGATATGTCCCCCTCGCCTGTGAATTTAGGCAGCTGCTTGAGGTAACCATCAGCTGGAAGGGAATTAAGTTGTTGAGGTAGCACGAGGGGAGCATACCTAGCGGCTATAATGTCCATTCTGGTCATGGGGGGATTTGGTCCTGCCATAGGGATATTATGCGAAGGAGAACTCAGAGGGGAAGGAGTTCGAAAAGGGGATACTGGGGATGGGCTTATGAGGGGAGTGGGAAACAATAGGGGATTCAGGGGGAAGGATAGCGAGCTAAAGTCGGCGGATGTTTCTCTTTGTGCAGAAGCGGTGACCGCGGCAAGAGGAGAGGCAGTAAAGCTGGGAGTGGGTAAATCTTCAGCGGTTGTAGGTCTATGCCAGGATACAGCTTCAGAGGAGATGGGAGTGACAAGGATTTCTCCCTCTAATCCCAGACCAGGGGGGGAAACCTCAACAGGAACACTCCCAAAATTCAAGAAACGGGAAACTAGAAGACGGTCTGCCAGGAAACTAAGGCGGAGAGAATGGAGTTTCTACAAAGGGAGACGGTAGATTACCTAGTTTGGCGGTAGCAGTTTCTCCTTCAGGGGCATTTTCTTTACCGAGAACCACCTCCCAATCAGTTCTAGGCGTAGCTAGAGGCAGCTGAGTATGGGACCGCATGTGTCTGCCTCTGAAAGCCACAATTGAGGCAGCAGGTTCACCACAGTGGAGTCGTCACAATGGAGTCGCTAGGTGCAAAACAACAATGTTCGAAGGCTCTCATACCCGATGCTCCTTCAGAATTCAGAGGCTCAATGTCGTTCAATTCTGGGGAAAATCTTCAACTTCGTCCTTGGTAGCAGCGCCAGAAATGTTGGCGACGGAAGTCACTCCTGGATTGCTAGTAGGAGCAGAGCCCGACGCCCATCAGTTTTATGTCACGATGGTTTATAGATGGGATGACCGAATGGAAGCCAACTCAAAACAATATCATTCCAACTCCAAAACTAGGCCAGGCATGCATAGGTGAGTGAGGTCTTATATAAACTTTAGACAGTGAGCTGTAGTAAAGGGTGAACAGGTGGAAGACTTATATAAGAGAAAAGCAGAGGTCTGTTATTAACATCGAGTTTCTAATAGGCTGTGGAAGAAGACATCCAAACGCAATATCATCTTACATTCAAACGCAAAAGCCAGAGAATGCAATAATGTAACAATAAATCTTTTATCATAACATAACTGCAATAATTCGCGCGAATTAGTCAATCACAAAATCTCTTAGCATGAGACGAAAATTAGATGGAGTAAGAAAGACTGTCTGTCATAAAACAAGATATCTCATATACAGATGCATAACTAGAAAACTAGAATATCGGTTAAAATTTTACAGTAGGGAGCTCTGCTCTACCATCAATACCTTACAAAATACAAGGACTGAGTCTATATACTCAAGAAAATTCACCTCACAGAGGCGTGCCCAGTCACCCAAGGCTTGGTGTCACTTTAGTCAAACTCGTACTGATACCTTTCTTTAGGCACCATCTTAAATGCACATGGCTCCGGCAAGGAGGGTAGCTGAGCCATTAAGCGTTGAGCTAGCGTGTGCAGGCTTCCTTGTCTATTCGAGGACTTCGGCATGGTTTCTTTGGAACAATCGGTACGCAGGACCTCTTTGAGAAGACCGCTCGCCAGACCTTCCATTCCTCACACTTAATGAATGAAACGAGGCTTCAACCACTCGTTCCTGCCTTCATTTACTCAAGCGAGAGACAGTATTGGGATCGGATCCGATGGTGCCTGGGGATCGTAATGATCCCCTCTATAACTGAACTCGGTGCCTTTGGTATTCTTTACACAGATCCTTTATTTCCCCAAGTGGCCACGGGCTGTGACCACGTGCTTATTCCAAGGCGCTATCGGCGTTTTGGGGTTCGGGGTTTCGAAATGTGAAATGTTGAGGAGCGCTTATAACTCGAGCTCCCGAATACTGACATGGCATGGATGTGTGCCGCGCGTCCTTCAGATAGACGGCCCAGATAGTATGCGTTATTATAAAAGGGGTTGTCCCCTTTTACGGGCTCGCTTGATATGACCTGGGGCTAAGACCGTGGGCTCGGCACCAAAGGTGCTTTCGGCGTTTCGTCGATTGGCGATTTTAACTGCAATGAATGGAAACCTTTGTGACTCCCGAAACCCTGATCCTCGATACACGGACTGGCATCCAATTGTCCCAATTGGATCGGACGCCCCAGATTTATCCTGAAATATGGGAGCTGTCCCTTGTGCTAAATCTCGGGAAACCCAGTAGCCCCGAAAACCCGATGACCATCGATTAACTCTGTAGGTGGATCTCGGTCGTCGATAGCAAAACTTCGCCCGCTCGCTTGAATCGTCACTGAAAAAGGATTCTCTCGTGCTGCGCTTGGGTGCTTCCTGTGTAACCTACAGACCTAGGTTCTTTTGCACCCAAGACAAAAATAATCTCTAACAGAATTCATCACACACCTTCCAATGGTGCAGGGATACAATGATATTTTCGTCGTGGTGGATCGATTCTCCAAGTATGTTTTCTTCATTGTGACAAATATGCCTTGCAATGTAGAAGAAGTTGTGAAGTTCCTACCCATGGTGACTTAGTTGAGGAGTGAAAAATTTAGGGTTTCAACTAGAGGGTGTGAGTATGAATAAATGGTCAACCTACCTCTTCACCAAGCAGTCGTGTGAAGAGATATTATTGTTTAGGAATTGTTGACGAGTTAACCAATGTTTTCAGGTGTGAATGATGGAGGAAGGTGTAGATGGGATGGTAGGAAAAGAGATAGAGTGCAGGGATTGAGGGACATTTCTTTCTATGGAAACGAAACACCCAAGGAAAATATTCGTGGAGTTATACCACAACTCTGATACCACTGTCAGGACAGGTATGGCAGAAAACACAACTCCACACTTGATTTGTATTGCATTGATATGGGAGGTACATAAATACAATCTAAGTGACCATTTGTCTTCTCTAACGGATGAATCTTCCTATCACCTACGACTATTAATATTTACATTATTATTACATTAAAACAATCCCAATGATTACGTGTCTAACACATTTCACTCACCATATTTATGTGTTTTTCTTTGTAAACATATTGTATCTTGTTGGACAACAAACAATTCACCTTGAAGAAGAATTAAACATTATATGGAATTATTAGTTATAAGTTTTTCCGATCACAATCCAAATCAAATGATCTCATAAAACTAAAGTTAAACATTATATATATGAAAACTCTAAATTCTAATGAGAAATACATATCAAATTTAATTTAAAAAGAGATAAATCATTAGTGTATTCATAATAAATTTTATAAATAAAAAAACAACAACAACTTCAACATGATTTGGAAATACACAATATACATCTGTGCTATACTATTTATAGCACACCAGTGTGATTGAAAGTACATCGATGTGCTTGTTATGAAAAAATGCACTGACAAACAATTTAATTGAAAAAGTACATATGCAAAGCTCTCCAATTAATGATTTGTGGAGGTTGTGCTTTGCGGAGGAAATCACTCTTTAGTGCCTCTCATAATTTAGCACATGAAATCAATCTTATACAATGCTCTGGCTCACATATCCTCCTCTTCAAGTTACTCGAATTTCTCCAAGAAACCATCTTCATCATTCCTGTAGACACAATATGAACTCTTTAAGATCAAGGAGGAATTTCCTATCTCAAAAGTATTTGTATTTGATACCTTGATGATGGCATTGGGAACATCATCCTCATTCCTTTCCAATTCCATCATCTTGGCCCCTACCTTGGCATAATTAGGACTTTCAAAATCTACGATTAGAGCTTCCTAGTGCCCCTTTTTCCTGATCAGCAAGAAAGGAACCCTGGTGCATGTCTTAATTATAATATTTTGTTAACCTTGAGAATGACCTAAGGCCCATATTTTATATTTAATATAACTTAAGAAGAACATATGGAAAACATATTGATGATCCATAAGCTTCATGATCATGCCATATCAGTAAATATTAAGCATTTCCTTGGCCTCGACCAAATCCTCCATGAGATTCTCACTCATGTATTTACTAAGAAGCTCATGTTTCTTCTCCATAGGATGCTCAACTTTCTCTAAGCTACCTTCCTTGTCATCCTTGTAACAATAACAATTTATATCTATTCGCTTGTAATCCTCACTCCCTAGACCTCCTCTTGTTCACCTTGGGGAGCTTATCAAATAGCTCTTTGACATCGGGGAGTAATTTCCCAGCCCCACTTGTACAATTGGTTGTTGGAAGATGGTATGTTACAATATTCCAACAATAAATTGTACAAGTGGGGCTATGAAATCCCTCCCCTATGTCAAAGAGCTATTCGATAAGCCCCTTGAAGTGAAGAAGAGGAGGTCTAGGTATGATATTTAAAAGAGAATTGAAATAATTTATTATGACTATAAGGATGATGAGGACGGTATCTTAGGGAATGTCGAGTGACCCGCAGAGAAGGATATGTAGTCCAAAGCACTAAGGGAGTGGTAGAGGACCAATTATGTCAAGAGGGAGGCCAGGTTGATGATCAAGAGGGGAGAGGTTGTTTTCATTATGTCGGTTCTATTTGAGGAAGAGGAAGATGTGGTAGAGAAGAACAAGGGAAAACAACAATAGAGAGAGCGAGAGATTATTCCTCATTTTTCCCTTCAAAATGAGAAATATATCAAGCACATGGTTGTGTAGAATAATATACATGAGGTTATTAGTAAATACAAGAGTGGGAATCTTATGGAGGAGTAGGCCAAGGCCAAGGAAATTCTTAATATTTATTGATAAGGCATGCTAGCGAATCTTATGGATCATCAATTGTTTTTCCAAATGTGCTTCTTAACTTCTCTTAAATATACAATATTGGCCTTAGTTCATTCTTGAGGTTGAAACAATATTATAATTAAAACATCCACCAAGGTTCCTTTCTTTTTGATCAGGTCAAAGGGGCACTGGGAAGCTTTGTTCGTAGAGATTAGTAGTCCTAATTGTTCCAAAGTAGGGTCCAAGATGATGGACTTGGAAGGGAATGAAATTGATGTGCCTGGTGCCACCAATAAGGGCCTTAGTTACATATACTTTGGATCTATGAAATTATTTCCTGACCTCAAATATTTATTCGATAAGACTCCTCAAGGCGAAGAAGAGGAGTTGCATGTATGTGATTTACAAGAAAATTGGCATCCGCTCATATTATGTCTATAGGAATGACAAGGATGGTATCTTGGAGAAAGTCGAGGGGCCCAAAGAGGAGGAGATGTGAGTCAGAGCATTGAGGGAGTGGTTCAGGATTGATTCTGTGCACTAAATTATGAGAGGAACCGAAAAGTGACCTCTAGTTTTTCCTCCATAAAGAAAAACCTTCACAAAATTTAATTGTGGAGGTTTGCATACACAGTTTGTGAATTAAATTGTTTTTCTTTTGGTTGTTGTTGTTTCTCTTACACTTGTCATTGTCGTTCTCTCTGCTTCACACAAAATTCTTTTTAGGTACATATATATAGATAAAACAAATTGAAATTATAAAACACGTACATATATAAATAATTTTTGTTTATAAAAAACTGAAATTAATTTATGTTTGTAAAAAATATGGAAAAGTAATTGGTGCTACTACAATAGTTAATATGCACCATTTCCAGTGTGCTATATCATAAAAAAAGTACCACTAAGCGATGTGGTAAGTGCCACTCTATTAACAACACCAGTGCAGTTTTTTTAAATGAGGGCATCAAAGTTCCATTTTTGTAATTTTGTATGCATTTTTACAAGTGCATTTTTCTTAGAACAAACTAGTAACGAGGTCTCCCATAACACGAACTGCTAATCTAAATTATTATATATTTTTCTCGGTGCCTTGCAGTACAAAACACTAGTGCATTATTGTGTATTTGGCACACCACCAAGACAAAATTTTGTTATGAAAAACTTGGTGGTGCAATTAGTTAATTAAACGCACCAGTGCTCCATTTGTTTTAGAGCATGAGTGTTTTGTTAACCAGTGCATTGATATTTTATAAAACATGTTTTACGGGGAATTCCAGAAAACACACGGCTATGTTAAAATTTTGACATTTTAGCAGTTTCATTCTGTGAAAAATATTTGTGCGTTTGTTCATACTATATGCACTAGGAGTGGGGAATCCTATAAATTCACAAAACACACTGGTGTCCAAGGTGAGTCAATTCATTTAAACGCGTGTGGGAAAAAATCTAAAAAATACTAAATTTCAAACCACTTTCAAATTTAATGCAATGAAAATACAAATAACAAGGTAATAAAAAATTTACCCCAGTGATGCATGGTTGCACCATAGAGGAGAAATGAAAATTTGCAGTGTTTTTCCAAAATTTGGAATTGTGTGGAATCTACTAGTGTAGCTATCGAACTAACTATAGAGAATTTCAAATGGGAAAATCATGGAATGAGAGTGAGCATTGGTGCTTGTTGGAGAGGTTGGAAGAACAAAATGAGGTGTAATAATGAAAATTGATATGTTTTTTTTTTAATTTATTTCACCATTCTTCGGTGCATCCTACAATTGTACACATTGAGGGTTATGTTTATGTTAGCATCGGTGTGCCATAATACAACAAAATCATCGGAGAAAAAAACTTCTGCTAAAACCTCCAGACACTCACCTCCACAATATTTTTTGTTTTTAGTGGATAATGGTGTGCCTTAATGTCAAAGAATCAAATATTTTGTATTGTGTGCGCTCTAGTACATTTTTACCTTATAGGTGCACCACTAAAAAACCTACACAAAATCCTATGGCCTCCTTCTTCCGTTATATTTTTTTGGTTTTAGCAGATAACAATGCACCTTAATGTTAAAGTTTCTAGACTATGTATCCTGTGTACACTGGTGCATTTGTACCTTACACCTGTGCACTACTAAAAAACACTCCGCAAAAACCTATGGATGCCTGCTTCCGCTATAAACGAAGAAGGGATAATTTTTGGGGGGGAGGTTCCATAAAAATTCTACTACATGTAGCAATTGGCCTGCAAACAAAACATTAATAGACAGAGAAATAGAGAAGACAAATAGTCACACAACAAAGATGAAAATGGGAGAAATGGTATTCTCTTTATTTCCTATCCAAATGGAGAAATGAATATACAAGACACATCAAAGCACCTCAAGGGATTCAACATTTAAACAAAATACACTCAAGCATTTTCAAGCGGACAAAAGGTCAAACACTTGACAGTCCACAAATGTAACTGCATGGGTATTTGTTGTCACAACCCAAAAATCCTCACCTTGAAAACAATTTCCAGATACCTTGCCCAACGAATCAAACATCACCATCTTGCAAGCCAATTGAGGCCAAACAACACCGCAACTTCTCTAACAACATTGGTTGCATGAATATGTGTGCACATTTTGTTCCTGTATGGACTACTCCACCTCAACTGAATCAACATAACCACAAACTAAATCATTACAACCACTATAGGTGATACACGCACTTCTCAGATACCAAAGCACCCATTTCCATGCTCTCTACCTAGTTTTACCATGTGTCCACTAACAACACCAACTGCATGTGAAATAGTTGAACATACTGATTTCAAACATCCACCTTCCTATTAGCATATGATACACGAGACACATAACCCTTTTCTTCTTCATTGCTTAGAATATAAACCTAAATAAAGATTACAATGGAAAGAGAAAGGGATATTTATCGGTTTCACATTATTCATATCGAATTTCTTGAGTATCTTATCCACATAATCTTGTTGTGATAACCAAGGCTTACCATATTTCCTGTCTCCGTGTATTTCCATGTCCAAGATTTGTTTTAGCTGCTCCTAGATCGTTCATATGAAACGTCCAAACCAACTAAGCCAACCTGTTGATATCATGCATGCTTGTGCTTACTACAAACATAACAAATATAACCAAGATAACGAATATACGAAAAACATAATGGTTATACTCACTTCTTGTAAATTTGGCTCGCCATGAAGGAATCAAGCATCTTGTACCATTTCTTGCTCCCGCTTCAGGCGATACAATGACTTCCTAAGTTTGCAAACAAATCTCCCTTTGTGATCCCGAACAATTAATGATTCTTCCATGTACACATATTTTATAATGATGATTTGTGGGTAGTAGGATCTCACAGTCAACATCCCTTAACTCCATCACCATAACCAACAAATATGTACTTTCTTGACCGAATCCATCCAAGCAATCCTTCAACTCTCACCCCCATGATAATTTTAATGCTACATTACATAACATGGGCTCATCATCTACCAGACACATTTGCTCGAAAACCACAACTCTTGACCTAATTTCCCCCATGACCAAAACCGACCAACCTTCCCTAAAAAATAAGGTATCTAAGAATACCACATTCTCTCTACCTATCACCTAGTTCATCTACACTTTTACGGGTGACATTTCAAACCAAGGTACGCATGTCTGTAAGAACTGCACCTCTAGCCAGGCATTAAAGGAATCCTTCAGTGCTTCAACCTCTATTTCCAACAACCATCTCGAAAATCCATATCAAACCTTTGCTTCCTCATCACCCACATCAGACCTTTACATCCCAAGTTCATCACTAACTGCAATATTTACATCCCATACCCCTGCACGACTCAAATTCCCACCGGGTGCAAGCTTCAACAAATTCAATCTATCAACACAATAAATCTCCACACCCGAAATATTTCGGCATATCATGGCCATCACTAGAGTAATCGCCCTTTCTCGTTGCCTCCAATGGCTCCTTGGCATATAGCCCTTTCTGGGATCTCGAATCCCCACTACCCATTTTGTTACCTATAGATTTTTAGACTAGAATTTTCTCCACGGGGTCATGAAGAGCNTCCACACCCGAAATATTTCGGCATATCATGGCCATCACTAGAGTAATCGCCCTTTCTCGTTGCCTCCAATGGCTCCTTGGCATATAGCCCTTTCTGGGATCTCGAATCCCCACTACCCATTTTGTTACCTATAGATTTTTAGACTAGAATTTTCTCCACGGGGTCATGAAGAGATCTCTCCTCTGTGGCTCATCCCTTGACACCCATATTCAATTTGTGGCTCAATCTGGTGTCATCACATCAGTTGCAGCCAAAATTGTTGTAATGTCATTGGCCATCAACTCCAATTTCAGGCAATGCTACTACGCGAAACAATATCTCTCTCTCTCTCTCTCTCTCTCTCTCTCTCTCTCTCTCTCTCACACACACACACACACATATATGTTGATTAAGGTTGGTTGTCATTGATGTCAACCCTTGAAGAAAGACCCGTAGCACAAAGGTTTGGGTAATGGACCCAATATTGTTTGATGTAAATATGACTCATTATTGTTTTGTCATTGTTGATAAGAAGTAAATATGGATGAACTCCAAAGTGGTCCCCTTATGGTGAAAACCCTCATGGGAAGATGCTTTGTGGAGTAAGAGAACCCATGCTTAATTGTGGAATAATGAGATGAAGGAAAGTGAATTTGTCAGGGAAAATATCCTAGATGGATATTGCTTATCATGTCATTTCCGATGGCATGTGGAACGTCACATAATTCCTCACGGTTAGAGAGTTATGGCCATGAGAAGTTGAAGACCCCAGGTTTGGGTAATGGACCCAAGTTTTTTTTATGGGTAACGGTATGAGTTATGATATATTTTCATATAATACTATTTTATATGGATATTACATGTCATTCCATTTCTGGTGGTATGTAGAACGTCACATAACTCCTCACGGTTTGAGAGCTATGGCCTTACGAAGTTGGAGGACCCTCATATGTCATCTAGAAGCCCCAAAAGGTCAAAGTAATCAAAGTGGTTTAAGAGATTTTGAAAGGTAAATAATAAGGCGAAGTGATGATTGTATTATAATTCAAAAATAAATTTAATGGAGAAATTAGAAGTGGACCCAATCCTAAAATAAGGAAAGTGGGCCAAGTGACCTAGCAGATGTTTTTAAGGAAGCTACTTGGAGAGTATAAATAAGAGGCAAGGCTCTCTCATTTGAATCACACTTGAGAATATTGAATATCTATATGTTTCTGAGGTAAAAAAGGATATATAAACCGTAATTCTAAGTGAAGGTGAAGAAAAGAAGGCCAAAATGCAAGGAAGGATAAATTCTTTTGATGGTGCTTTCTAAGGTATGTTATTTACAGGTCATCTCACCATTTTTGCTATAACATTTTTTATATAATGATTCAGACCGTGAAATTTCTATGTAAGTGATAAAACATATCCAAGTATCTGTGGTAAAAAATTCAGCTTGTGGGTCGTTTTATTTTGGAAGTTACACTCCGTGGAAAATAGGGTTTGTGGGTAGTCCTGAAACTAGTCAAAATCAGGTGTTTCGGGTAAAAACGTCATAACTTCTTCATAACAGATACAAATGAAGTGAGAAAAAATGTGTTGGTTAGGGGAAATCCTTTAGTATGTTGTATAATAGTTTCAGATCAATTCATCAAATATTTTGTGCAGGGCACGCTCTACAAGGTCACTCTCTAGAATAAGACAGAATTCAGCAAGGTATGTCATTTTTACTATAACTCCTTTTCTGAGAGGTTCCAAGTAGTGAAAATTGGAGGAATTGCATAAAACACACTGAAGAACATTGTGTATCAGTTTCAAATCTTTATACATTACAGGTTCAAAGTTACGATTACTTCAAGTTAGGGTTGTTGACTAATCCAAAACTAGTCTTGTGAGACTAAAGAAAAGTTTGATGAAAATGCTAGTCTCTTGTTGTTAAAGTTAAGGAAGGTTTGTAGGAATGTGATCATATACACTAGGTCTATTACAGAGCTACAAATCAAATTTGGATGATGAAATTGATGAGGGATTTTGGTTGTGGT